>JAANSK020263438.1:0-12168 GCA_011763485.2 Isoetes engelmannii | reverse complement strand
AAAACTCAAGGCTAAAAGTGTGAATACTCGTATTCTTAGTATATTATTATATAAATGCAAAATTAAATAATTTGTATGGAATCTCAACATACCTTTTATTCAATCAAATTTAAATTACTTGTATCCAATTGCAACAATAAATTCCAATTTTTATGCGGCCACGTGGCATGAACACGTGGCACGTCGCGTGCGACGTATAGTTGGCCTAGACGCCCCGTGACATGGCATGCCGACGTGGCTGCACCCGTGGCATGCAGACGTGGCACGGACACGTGGTACGTCGCATGCGACATATGGTAAGGACGTGGCATGCAGACGCGACTGCCCGCATGCCACGTCAGCATGCAGACGTGGCCCGACCCGTGACATGCGTGGGTGCCAGGTGTGCAGGTACGTTACACGTCGCGCGCGACGTATGGCCGACGACACGACGACATCTGTCCGACGCCTGGACGATGTCTGTGGCGACGTCTGGACCACGTCGCGTGCGACGTGGGCCACGACGTGTCCCTAACCACGTCTGGCCGTCGTAAGTGCGACGCGAGCAGACGTCGCACAGACGTGGCACAGACGTCGATATGGACGTTGTTAAATGACCAATCTCTTGTAGTGCTATTCAATCTTTGTGCAGCCATAGAAAAGTCTATTCAGGACCAAAGTGTCGAAGCTCATATTGAAGAATTTGAAGTTCTCACAGTCCTCAATGCTATTTAGGACCAAATTGTCGAAGCTCATATTGAAGAATTTGAAGCTCTTACAGTCCTCAATGGACACTCACAGCTGCAGATGACATTTCACATTTTATTGACAACATTGCGAGGCGCTCCTTATCAATAGCTTATGGCAAATAAAAGTCATTAGAAGCAAGGACCCAAATGAATAAGACATTTCTAGCAGATTATGGTTCTCAGCCGGTGATTAGCAACTCTTGAAGAAACTCAATGACATGCAATATTAGACCACGGAATCTGTGTGTGACTTTGCTGACTGATTGCTCATCATTGTCATCAAACTCTAGAAATACTCCACTAAGAGCCAGATTCTCATATGTTTTCTTCAAGGTCTCCCACCTGCAATTTGCATCATGACTGAGTACTTAAGACCCACGTCCTTGGAATAGGCTATTGACTTAGCTAATCATTCCGTCAATGTCCCTTCCCATGATGCCCCTTTCATCGATCTTCCGTTCATGCAACTAATATTAGTTGCAAGCTCTGCACAACCCCAACATAGCCAGGTTTGGTGCTACATCTACAAATATCAAGGCCATTTGGCAGTGGGTGTAACTTACCACTTGGGTTTCCACACTTTAAGTGTTGCAACATGTGCAACCACAAGACAGAAGAATGTATACGGTTTTACCCCACGGCCTTCAGCCAAAAATTGGTCTTTAAAGTTTAGGCCACGCCACCCTTATGGTCGGTCCCAACTTTCTATTATCAACCACAACCACAAGAACCGACCTATCAGCAGCAGTTTCAATTGCAATAATCTCAACGTCAATCTTCGTCCTCAACTTCATGTGCTCCTTTCGATCCATCCAAAGCGCGACGTTATAATTGCCAACATTGGGGGCACACTACCACAATGTGTCCTCAAGTTCCTCAAGCTCAAGTACAAATTCTAGGCACCAATGAAACCATGTCGGTACATCGTACTGTCTGTCAGCTCTAGGTTTCCAATGGAAAACAAGGCCGTGGTCCAACCTGTGTCACCCTCTTTGAGCTCCGCAACCACAACAAAACAATCATACTTCACCTCAGGCTTTCCTAGCCAACAAGCCCAGGAAAAAATATTTCATGCTCTTAATACCAATGCCCTAGTACAACAGTTGAATTGGATTGATCTCCTCTCACATGAAGCTCATGGCAATAGACCTCATCGCTTAACGCCTCAGGACACACAATGCGTATGTGATAGCTGTTGTTTTAAATGATTTGCCTACAAAATTTGTTCATTTTGAAGATAATCAGAGACTCTCATACCCCATGTCATGTCCAAACTTCGTACACATCTTCTCAAAATCATGTCACCACCCACGGTCAACTGCTAATTTTATTTTCGAACACGACCGACAACATCCCATCAAGGGGGATGCACATTTGTAGTGCTTAAATAACATATGAGAATATTTTTAGGGGGTTTTCTACTAGTATTTGGGCTAGAGGAATTTAACAAACCCAGGATGAGCAGAACCTACCTGAACGAGTCAGACTTTGGTATTCTAAGCAGTCTTGGCCAAGTCCGTGGTACCATAGTCGCGCAAAGCAACATAACCCAAAGGGAAACTTCCCCGAATAAGGTGGAAGGCATCAGAAACAAATGTAGTGGTAAGAAATATTTCGGTTCCATCGAGTGCAGTGTAGCCTGCATCTGTGTAAATCAAATTTGCAGCAAATTGGACTATCTGTTCCAACCTTAGTAAAGGAATTTTCTGATCGAGAGACTCAACTAAAACGGATTTGTGGCATGATGATGATCTCTGCAATGAAATTATCCTCAGTGGCAACAAATGGCATAGTGACAGAAGTGATGAACTCAGAGATCTTGGTATCAAGGGGTTGAGAAGGATGAGAAGAGGAGGCCATGATCGATGACGGAGCAAGAAAAGAAGCAGAGCAGAAGGACTTTAGAATTCTTAGTTGAAAAGAAGCTCAAATACAGTAAACGGCATAGTGGCATCTGGGCCATCGAAAGGAATCATGTGGAAAAACCTTGAGACCTCAGAAAAACCACCAAAACATTTTCTAAGTCCAAAAAGAAACATGAACTTAACTGAGGGTAAGGTGAAAACAGTTAGCTTTGATTTAGAACATGAGGTATGAAATAGAATGGGACACTTCCGTGAGGGAATGTGGTAGAAATGGCGTTATTAAGAGTGGTAATTCGACCAAGCAAATTTCATGATGAAAAAGAATGACATATCGTATTGGTAGAAGGAAGGTATTAACAGTTGCAAAATATGCGGCGGGGTACAAAATTATCTTAGAATCCAGATGTGGTTTGCTATCATTTTGGCATGCTAGGTTTATACTCGGTCACTGAGTGTGGACCAGGTATGGACCTGACAGCCTCTGGATCCCAGGAGTGAGGAGTCGATCTATAGGATGGCTATGGGCTCGATAGGTGTGGGTGATCTCGACCTATGGATTTTGGGGGGTTAAGTAAGATACAGATGTGGGTCGCCTGATGGAGGTCACATCCTCTAGCCACACATAGATTCATTATGCTCCTGGAAGGCACTTACTTGTCCCATTCCTGTCTCATCAGACCGGGAAGATGCAATCTAGAGTAGTCTCATAGGATGACTCCATGAGATTACGTCTCCGGAAGGCTACAATCACGTTATAGCATGTTTTAGCCTATCTGCAAAGTATGCACAGGAGGAGCGGATGGAGTGGACTACCCTAGCCAATGTTCTATGCCAGCCAACGCCATTGTCATGATTCTGTTGTTATCCGAAGACCCTAGCTGTCAGTCAACTCCCTTGAGTCTGAGCCCAGGATAGAACCCTCATTTATGATGCATTGTGAATGTTATTCGATGTATGTTGATGTCTGTATTATGGATGGGCCACCCCTCGAGATGGCATATTATTTATATGTATTGTATCTTGTGCTAACATGTATGTATGCTTCCGCCGGATAGGATATCCCAATGGAGGAATGGGGCCAATGACACCTTCGTGTCCTTCACGCGGACACTTGGGTCATCACAAGTGGACTGAGTTAGACGGAAGGCCTTCCCTGGTGATAGTGCTTTAGGGAAAGGGGATTTTCTGTATCTATACGATGGGAGCATCATATAGGACCGGGGGAGCGTCACACATGCCGCATTGATTTGATGACTATCAACAATATTTTCTCTGGCAGCTGAAAGCATGTCAGAGTGTATCACTTTTGGAACTTGCCAAAGTACCTACACTAGGTACTCCAGAACTGAGTACTTTCTCCTTTTTTATTTCATCCAAGCTAATTCAAAAATCGAAAATAAAAGTCAATGACATGTTAACGTTCAAAGTTAAATCAGAGACAATACTACTAGAGGCAAAATCAAATAAATGAATGTTAAAAAACTTATTTATATTGAGATAATATAGAGGTACGCGGTACCTAGTGCTTGCTACTTTTCTAGGTACTTCTATGGTTTCTAAATAATACTTTTTAAGGGACATCCTAACATGCTTTTACCCTGACACACTTCCTCCAGAAGGCTCTTCCATGGCTCCTGAAAAGATCTGAGCACGCCGTCAATAATTCCTTCATGAATTCTATGACTACACTATGGTGTCAAGACATCTATATTAACGAAGTAAGGACATGGGTTCGTGCCGATGTGTTTTTCCCCATGAAATTCCACATATTGTTTGACATGCCTATGAAGGTCTTGGCGGTGGTCATTTTAGTGGTGACAACACGACCTATAGGATCCTTTTGGCAGGATATTATTGGTCCACGCTGTTCAAAGATACTCATGATTAAATTGGCCGACGACCAACGAGTAAACCGGCCCACAGCCCATGATGCTCTTCCGTTAAACAGTAATTGCTACGCCACTTCCCTTCAACAAATAGAGGTTGGACTTTGTTGGACCCATTAATCCTCCCGCTCGAAATACTCGTGCTCGATACATTTTTCTTCCCATGGAGTTTGCTACTAAATGGGCTGAAGCTTGTGCTCTGCCCAACAACATGACAACTAGCATGGCGCATGTGCTGTAAAAGTACGATTTATCTGCGTTTCAAGATTAGCAGATAAATTCGCTTCTTGAGACGTTGGAGGTGCTCCATTTTCGTTTTTGAGACTAGTTGGAGGTGTCCCATTTCGAGTATTTAAGTCCACCTATCCCACTTGGTTCTTTCATCATCCGTTCTCTGTCTTTCCCCTTGTAGATCACACGTCCCACCCCCCCATCCTTCTCGCCCATCTACCTTCTTGTTTGTTAGTTAGGTATCTCATCTTTTTCCTTCTGTTGAACCCTCAGCTGCTTTGTTGTACCCTTGTGGATTGCCCTGTGCATCTTTTGTCCCTTTTGATTGGTTTTTTATATGTTTTTTAGGCACTTATTCTTTTACTTTTACTTGCATCATTTTAGAGACATGCCTATTTTTCTTATGCTTGTCTTGCACTTGATTGGGTTGCCTTCCATCTAGGTGTTCAAGCATTTTTCGTAGTTCAAATGGTTTGTTTGCTGCCCCTCGAGTTTGGGTTGGAGTTCATAGCATGATGTTGCTTTGGTCGCAGTCACACCTAGTGTTTATCTTGTTTTAAGTTGTTAGAGTGGTGTCTTTGTGCTACATGAGTGATATTTTTGTGTGCGCCATCGCGCCAAAGGAGGGGAATTTGTTCAAGCGTGGTGGCCCTCGTGCCAAGGTGGTGGTAGAAGAATGTTGCTTGTGGCGGCCCTCGTGCCAAGATGTGGTAGCCCTTGTCTGGGGTCGGGCCCTCGTGCTGGATGTTTGGCCCTCGTGCCAGGTGGTGGTGGTGGTTTTGTGCTTGCAGGTCTTCGCGGTGTTCATATGGGAGGTCGGTTGGACATTTGGCATATAGGAGTTGTGTTGCAGACTATAGTAGCGAGGGCGCAGAATCTTTTAGTTTCATGTCTTGCTTATTTTTTGTGAGCCCAACAAGGCCGGTGTGCATGAGGGACTGTGTTCAAAATTTTGATATATTAGGAAGTGTTTCGGAATGTTTTGTGCTTTTTGAGTTGGAAATAAAGGGGAAGGCCATATGGCTCATATCAGCATGGTTTGTTGTGTTGTCTTTGTCGTGTCACAACTAGGCTCTAGAGTGCACATTATTACGTATTTTGGATGCCCATCATAATTTGTTAGTGACCGTGGAGCTCATTTAGTGAATCACACTAAACCTGTATGAGAATGTGTCGTCATAGGTCCCAAAAGAGATGCTGCCAAAGTGGTATGACATTAAATGATAAAATTAAATTAAAATTAATTATTAAGGAACTCCCAGGACTATCTGCATATCCATCATCAAACAAAAGAGCACGCCTTATTATCCTCAAGGTATTGGCCTTGCGAAGAGTACAAATAAAACATTGGCCATGGTTTTAAGATATGTGATGCTTCAAGGAAAGATTACCATGAGAAACTTCCTATTGTTCTATAGGTTTATAACACGACTTATAAGATTGCTACAGGACAACCTCCTTTCGACTTGGTTTATGACCAATAGGCTTAATGCCCTCTGAGTACATTATGCCCTTACTCCCAGGGCCCTCGCCGACATCTCCGGATTTGCAAACGTTACCATCCACTGCCACGTTCTGATTGGGGACTAGTGATCCGATTCCCTTTCAATCGATGGCACAAATTGTGCCATTCACACAAGATTGCCCCATCTCTTAGGATCGACTAACCTATGTCCAATTGCTGTTCACATGGAACCTTTCTCTACTTCAGTCTTCAAAGTTCTCATTTGAATACTTGGTATGCATTTAGCATCGTAGATTGGAACGAGCAATTATGGCCATGGCATAAAGACGGCACTTAGAATGACAAATTTGAGTATAAAAAAAGGGGAGAAGGATGAGATAGATTCACTACTTAACTTGAGATAATTACCGGAGGAGCAGAGATAGGTTGTCACAGACAAGCATGTTGGGGACCAAAAGGTGACCACAACACAGCATTTGCTGGGACTTTAACTTGCTGGTGGTCGATCTAACACATGAAATTAAAAACAAATCGATTATTCTTTGTGCATGTTTAAAATGAAAAAACATGATATTCTGTAGATAAATCTATATTGATATTACAAAATAGAATAAACTCAACAGAAAGCATTGTGTGAAAGTAAGAAGTACGACATGTATGAACGACAAAGCACAACAATGTAAAGACAGGATTTTCGATCACAACATCAACTTCGCATAGGCACAAAGATGAGTACAATTGAATCACCTGTCATCAGATATGCAATCAATTGGCAACAATTATACATAGCCATTATTGTAGAAAGCAACCTTTATGTAGCACCTGCATTATGAAGCCAATATAAGTATCTTCAGGTTGTTCATCATTGCCGCAGTCAAGGCAAAATGATGATATGAGATCCCCTTGGTGGTCATTGCTTCATAAACCACTTAGGCAAGGGGAAACTAGTACTCTCCACTTATGAGATTGACCTCCGTTAGACTTTTGCTTCGGAACTCATGTAATCATGGTATCCGAGCTTCGAGAAAAGGGTCTCCCTACTTTCCAAGCTTGGGTTATTTGCCTCGGTTAATCCTTTCCCGTTTGCCATGCTCTCGTAACTATAAATAGTACATTATTAACCTTCCCAAAAACCATTTTGCTTGCTCTTCAAACTATGGTTTGGCCCAATATTTGATAGATTTTAGTTTCATGCCATTTGTGCTCTCTGTATTTGATGCAATTTTCATGTCTTCCTATGTATTATTCACATTCATTATTTGTTGTAGCAATTACTACCATGATCTCAGCATTCATATGTCTTCTAACGTCATAAGGTGGATATGGCTTTTCTTATCGAGTCCTTTGTATTTGAGGGCAACCCCTTGTGCTACATTACCTTGTTTTGATATGACAAAATTGCAAAATCGTATTTTGCATTTTATATATCTTCTTATTATTGAGGGTGTGTTCCTGCTGACATGTTCAGCTGGCGTGGAAAGTGGGCCGATTTTGGGCAAAAATATGGTTAATTACAGTGAAGGTATAAAAGGAGTGAAAAAAAGTGGATAAGTGAAGGTTCCCTTCCGGTGCTGCTTCTTCTTTACATCTCTTGAACCCTTCCAAAACCTTGCTGCAGCTATGGATGCACACATCAGTAACCCAACTCTTCTTCTTGGCGATGGCACCAGCCTATACTCAAGGATTAAAACAGCACCTATGCTTGCTACCTGCTCCAGGCTTTCTGCGCAAGAAGCCAGAAGATCACATTCAATCTCTCTAAGGTCAAGCCAGAGGTGCTCAGCTTTTGTGCAACTAAAGGATTTTCTCACGAAATGCAACAAAACGGGGTTATATTTTGTACCTTGGGTTCGATCTTTTGGGGAGAAATCCACAATTAAGCAAGATAGGACTCAACAGATTCAGAGAGGGAAGCCGTTCTACTATGTCGATGATTTTAGATTGGATATGGCAAAGCTACATTTTTTTGTTTTAGGCAGCTCAATTATGTTCTTATTTGGTGGGTTTTCATTTCTCAAGCCTGCATGTGCAAGGGCAGTTGCTGAAAACACTCCTGCATCAGTTTCTACCCTGGATGTTGAAGTCGCCAAGGAAAGTGATGATTCTATGGATGCCAAACAGGAAGTAACAGATAATGAAGCTAGCTCTGATAAGGATTCCAGGTTAGGTGAGAGGGCTGTAGAAAATTTCTTGAAAGAGCGTTTGCGGCAAAATCCAGATGATGTTAGGGCTCATCATGCACTCCTTCGGATTTATTTGCAGAGAGGGGAAGTAAAACCAGCAATATTTGTCCTAAATAAAATAGTTGAGCTAGAGCCAGAGAAATTAGACTACAGATATATGAGAGCATCAGCATATAACCTGACTGGAGATACACGAAAGGCCCGTGAAGAGTTTGAAGAGCTCCTAAAATTTGATCCCTGGTCAGTGAGAGCCTTACAGGTATTTTAAACCATGTAAAAAACTTCGTTAACATTTTCTGAAGAATTTCGTCTATTAGGTTTGGTATCTGTAACTTTCTTTTGCTAAGGAATTGCATCTATTCTCCTCTATGTTGGTCTTGCCTAGCAAGTCCAAGTAAAGGCGTTTTTAATCCCTTGGAACTGCTATACCCACAATTTGAATTGCTCATGAACAAGATGGTCACATTTCATAAAGGACCTCCTTTTAGTGCTTCAAATTCATGCTAGCCCCAAAACGTTGTGACTTTGCAATTCTTTGGAAGATTGAACCGAGCAATATGAAACAGAATGCTCCGGTCACTTCAGACATTTTCTAAATTCAATCATCTTTTCATGTGTTTATCAGCAGGTCGTCTAATATTTTCAATGTTATGAACATAATCTGACAACAACTTTGGACAAAAGCAATATGTAGAACTCTATTGGATAATACTCATCTATGAGACCGATGAGATTAGTTCTCTTTTTGTGCTATATTGAATGGTGCATGCCTAATCTGGCACTCATAAAGCTCATGTTCACTATGTAGGGCTTGGCAGTTGCAATGCAAAAGAATGGAGAGGATGTCACGAAGGTCATGGAAATGGTAGAGGTGGCTGCAAAGGATGCTGCAGAAAATAATGACAATGAAACGGCACGGGGCTTGAGGATGCTTCGTGGACAAATTCTAACCCTTAAGGTCTGCTTGTCTTGTTTCGTGTCTTATGTTTTTGGACTTGTGTGTTTCTGTCACCTTGCAAGAGAAGAGGTAATGTTATGTCCTATAGCACACATATGACCGGTTTTATAGTTTACCATCTTTTATATCCCTTCACAGATGTCATTAATTGCTCATGAAGTTATCCAAGTGCCTTACATGTTGAAGTACAGTATTAAATCCAGCAGGTTTGATTTATAGATGTATAAGCCCATGCGGCGGTCTAGCTAGTGTTTATAGTCGTGATTGCTGTCTGGCGTTGCAGTTTTCAGGAAACAAACACGACTCGCGATGGGTGTCCTATAGGGAACTTATTAACATCACGTTAGTTCTTTGTAGTATAGGAGACAGATGAAGGAAGTAAAATTGTGCATTTAGATTTGAAGTCTAAAAGCAGTTTGCTATGACACTGCTCCATCAGCTATTCTAGTCCGTAAAAAGCTTATAATGTGATAAGCAGTATACCATTGGTTATGTGGGTTGGCTAAACATGGCAATTGTGGGGCAGATATAGGATTCTTATTTGTAAAGAGCAAGTGCAATAAGGGAAGAGGATATTGAAAGTATCTGGTTAATCCATCCAAAAAGTAGCCTTCGAGCACGTTATCCACAGCAAAAAAGATGTCATGAATGAAATGAGTAAGAAATTGAAGTGCATGTCTCTGTTACGCTGGTTGTGACTTTGGGGTGCTATCAGCAATGCCTGAATTGTTGGGTAGAACTGGGTAGTCGCATTGCATAGTCCATCCAACCATGAGAAGCATATTGTTGATCTCAAATTATGTCAGGTAAGATTTATATATTGGAGTCTTCAGCATATATAAAGTTCTAGGTTTTGTCTTTGTATCTAAGTCTCTGGTAAGATCTATATATTGGAGTCTTCAGCATATATAAAGTTCTAGGCTTTGTCTTTGTATCTAAGTCTCCATCTCTCCTATCATTCCAAAAATGTAGTTCTCGAAGGGCTTACTATAGGCCATGATTAGTCCCCAACAATGTCAAATGTTTTACTTGACAAGTTTTTGTCTGGACCTCCTTGAATTATACACATCAAGTTGGTGAACATGTGCTAGAATTGCCAGACAAGACATCTTCACCGGTAAATACTTTGGTTTAGTTCTGCTTTTTCCACATTACCAGATCTTTGCCCTCTGAATAAGATGATACATTAGTCCCGTGGCTGCAGTGAATTGATCTGCTAGACAAACCTAGTTCATGTTAAACCTTATATTAAAAAATATCAAGCACATGAAGAGTAGAGAATCTGGTTTCCAGAATATCCTTTTGTGGCTGCAAGAAGTTAACTGCCAGACAAACTTGGTTCGTCCTTATATTAAATGTCAAAGCACATCAAGAGTAGAGGATGCCAGTTTCTAATAGATCCCTCTCTGGCTGCGAGTGAACTGCCTGACAAACATGGTTCATTCCTATAGTAAATGTCAATCATGATCCTTCCATAACATTGCAAAGGTTCGTGATCACGAAGTTGACACATTGACACTAACTCTATTTTTTGCGTTCATCTACTTGACTTGAGAATATGACATGAAAATACGAGTGAATTATCTTGTCTATGCTGCTTACCTCATGAAATCTATTGATGTGATTTGCTGGTTATGCAGGGCGATGTGGATGAAGCTCTGAATGAATATGTTGAATTAAGCAATGAGGATCCAAATGACTTTCGTCCTTATCTTTGCCAGGTAATGTTTTGGATCACCTGCGCCTTAGTGCATGGTTAGCAGAAATACTTAGTGAATCATCATGTTCATTGCATCATTACAGGGCCTTGTTTACAACATGCTAGGGAAAACAGATGAAGCTGAGGAGTATTTTACACGGTTCAAAAAGCTTTGTCCAAAGGATTTTCCAAACAGGGAGCACCTAGATGAGCTACTCTTTCATATAAAAGATGCTGCTTCAGAGGAGAGCAGATCGAAAACTAGGAGATCAGAAAAGGGCATGAAGCAACCATCATTTCTTGATGTCCCTTTAAAGAACTAGTTTTGTTATATATAATCAGTTATTTAGGCATTGTGTTCCTGTTATTGGCACTCCCTTGGTCTCTTGTAATGTGATCATTGAGGTGTGGAGATCGGGAAATATATGGGAGTACACCACCCCTTAACCATTTTCCACTTTGTAGCTGCAGGGAAATTTGAAGATGTAAGTGGGACCTTGATAACCATCAAAATTTTGGGGCCTCTTCTACTTTTGTACTCATATCAACCCTTATTGGACTCTTGTGTGTAAAAGTCCGTTTTTTTTTTTATTATCTGGTTATCAGTACTGGAGGACTACTGATAACTAGTTATCAGTACTCCTTCAGCATTGATAACTAATATCAGTATTGGAAAAATCAAGAATTGGCTGTTCTAAGCCAAGACTGAATGATGGATGCTCTAAATCCATGCCATGGCCTACAATGCCTCTGTTGCTCCTGCTAACCGTCGCCGTCGGCCCCTTTCATCAGGTCGTCGTTGCTTTACCGGCCATCTTCGTCGCTTTATCTCCTTCGCTCTGCCGTCCGTCTCCAAAACTAGCAAAGACAAAATAAAACATAAAAAATCACAAATGTCGACCAAGAAAACTCAAGAAAACAAAAAAGTTATCGGGCTTCGCCTTGGCGGATAACAAAAAATGCGTGATCGAGGTTGCACGTCGGGTGATCGCGCATTTTTAGTTAATCGCCGAGGCAAAGACCAATAACTGCCTCGTTGTCATCAAAACTTGCCTTTCTCTTCCATATATATTTCTTTTTTTTAGCACGTTTGCACAAACGAGGGTTGGAACATTAAGTCCCTCTGAGGCTATCCACGTTGCCGCCATGTAAG
>JAANSK020263427.1:0-12168 GCA_011763485.2 Isoetes engelmannii | reverse complement strand
AATTCATCACAAATTTCGTGCTTCAAGGGGCAAGACAATACTATAAATACTTGAAGATGATAAATCTAAGCAAGTACATAAAGAGTTCTAAGGAATTAAGTAAACACACAAGACAAATCCAATGACGATGCAGAGCCCAACTGAAAGTTTACTGACATGCTCGCTTGCAATTTTTGCGAATTGGGGTTAGGATCGAATGACGTAAACATGAATTTTTGGGCAATTTCTAATTTTCTCAGCCATTGATGCAGAAATTAGAAGATCGAACGATAGGTATCAATTTCGGATGATGTGTCGTGACACGTGGATAGGCTAGAATTCAAGCATTCTGGTGACCTCGGGTTAGGCAACCTTGCTAAAAATAATTAAATAAATAAAATAAAATTGTGTATGAAAAGTGACTCAAATGCGTCTTGGCAATTCTAAAACAGTAGAGACATTTTAGGAAAAACGAGTAAAATTATAGGGGCATTTTATCCTTAATAACTACATAAGGTTACGAAAAGATCTTTTTAGTTTTTTTTTTCTTTTTTTTTTGGGAAGGGGGATTGGAGAAGGTTTTAAATAATGGGTAACAGTTGTATGGTTTTTTTTTTTTTGGAATTTCGCGGGACACGTGAACTTCTATTTTGATTCGTGCCTGCATCGCAAAGGAGGAGGCAGATCTTGTTTGTTGGGGTTTTCTGCTAGAAGGGCGATTTTTCCTCCCGACGATGCATGCTCTTGGAGATATCTGCTCCTTGATCTTTGTGGACTTTAAAAAAATCTATTCTATTCTATTCTATTCTATTCTATTCTATTCTATTCTATTCTATTCTATTCTATTCTATTGAGCTCCTGCTTTGGTTTCATCGGAGTTCGACTCCCTGGGCAAATTTTTTTTTTTTTTGTTTGCTTCCTCTTCCTGTATTTCTTGCTTGTTTATTTTTCTTGTTGTGCTTCGCACCCTTGCTTCTTCATTTATTCCGGTTTTTCCAGCTCAGATCAATACCTTAATTTTCATTCCAAATTGCTAATTTCCATCGGATCTTGAAGCGGATCTTCACATTTGTTACTAACATTCATGTCTTTTTGTTTTGCCGGGGCGCGGAGGATTGAATCTCTAGTTTATCTGTCATCAGATTAAAGCCTGATTGTTCTGCTCTGTGTTGAAGCTCTACATGTATTAATACATGTAGACATATTCATTGTTTACGTTTGTCAATGGTTATGATCCAATTGAACTAAAAAAATTAAAAAAGGAAGCAGTTAGACATAAGGAAGCATTTGATAGGCAACCCATGTTATTTAGGCCAAAAACAACTTGCGAAAGCGGGAACGCAAAGGGCAATGGGGTGCATTTGATAAACAACCTATGTTGTTACTTAGATCGAAAACAACTTCTGAAAGCGGGAACACAAAGGGAAATAGCAAGTGACAAACAACAATGCCAACCCATGTTATTTTTTAGTAGTACACAAAAAAACGAAATTCAAACCCTAAATCAGCACCTTCGTAAGTAAAATGTGTGATCAATAATCACATTGCTAATATGCTCATTATGTAATGCCTAACTAAAGAACATCCCAATATTTTTTGAAGGGCAATGACAGGCAAGGGAAGGGCAGTGAAGGGTAGCTTGAAGGGCAATCAGCACTAAACCAGCACCTGTGCCACGACATGCTAAACTGTGTATCACTAGTAGAAAAAGACCAAGCCCCTTCTAATCAAGGTAATGTATGTCTAGGAGTTGCAACTGCACATAGAGTATACTTTTTATTTTCGATCCTGCTAGTGGCGTTTGCTTGAAGAGCAAAGAAAGACAATTGCTTATCTGTTCTGCTTATCTGTTTTGATCTTCATGCCAGAGAAGCCGTCGGGCCATAATCGGAGAAGAGGGAAAGTAATTTCCAGAGATTATCTATTTTTCATGACCATCATATTCGAAAATAAGAGATCTCATGGCTGAAATTAAGAAATGATGACGTGGCTGGACACGTGGATAGCCTAGAATCGCTCGGTTTAGGTGAGCTCGGGTTAGGCAACCCTGCTAATTATTTTGTGATAATCAAAGTTGTATTGCAATGTAAAAAAAACCAGTTTTACATGAGAGGACAAAACACATTGAGATGGAGATGCATTTCATTAGGGAAGTTGTGAACAAAGGGTTGGTTCAGTTGAAATATGTATGCTCTGAAAAACAATTGGCAGATTTATTCACAAAGGCTTTAAGTTGCAGCAGGTTCCTGAAATTATCTAAACGGATTGGGTGTTTAAGAACTGGTTAAGACACAATCATAAAATAAAAGGGGAATGTGAGAAATATTCATGTTAGATATGAGGTTCTGCATCCTGAAAGTTCATTTCATAATTGTGAACACAGGGAATGAAATCATGTTGTGAGAAATGATGAGGTGAAGAACTTCATAAAATAGCTGTGGTTAAAACATGTCAGGAGATGGATGCTACAGGTTTTGAAAAATCACAGATGTTACATGTACCTAAGGGAACATGTTTTGTTGAAGACAATTTAGGTACAATGGATAAACACATATCATGGTGAAGGTTCTTCTATGGAAAACATCCAGGTACCATGAAGATTTAAAGATTTATGATTAAGTTTTTCGTGTGTATAAGTTAAAACCCTAAGGTTGTGATACCATGAAAAACCTAGGGTAATATTTTCTTATTATATCGTGCTCAAAAATAGGGCATGTTCCCAATATTTTTGGAGGCAACATTTGTTCAAATGCTTCAGTCGAATGGGAGAGAAGCATTTGCAAAAACAGGAGAATGATCTGGCAAAACCGTCGGATCATCTGTAAATAAAACTAAGATGCATTGTACAGATTTAATATATTGAAATACATAGACCTTTGATCGAGTGCTTGATACAGTAAGTAGTGAAAACGATGTCTTAGGTTTGCTCGATGTTTTTGTACGAATTTTAATGTTACAATGTTATTGGCAGTGCCAAATGAACAGTAGAACATTTCAATGGTTGAAATGTATTAAGTGACTAAATATTATATCGTTGTCACTAGAAGTTGTTTGAAGTTGTTAAGTTAATCTAGAAGGATTTCTAGATTGGTGACTTTTGAATGTGATTAAAGTGTTTATTGGATTGACAAAATCTCACACTCTAGTTGCAGCAACAATGCACTCTAGAGGCTCAAACGAACTGGAGACAAGATTAGTTCTATTCAAATCTAAGAATAACAGATTCATTCACAAAAGGACGGAGGCAAATGTTCTGGAAATATTGAAACAATAGAGAATAGAACAGATATAGTGATTCCTAATATGTAGGAGCTGCTAACTTTAGACACCATCAATTTTAGCTCAAACATGCGGATCTGATTCCATCTGTCCAGCTTTAGAACCATAGGTTTATTTTGTCATAAGACTATAATAATCAACACTCCCCCTCAAAATAAACCCTTCACTTCATGTTTCAATCTGCAATTAATCGAAAACTGTTCATCAAAAACTTGAATGAAAACTGAACTAAAAACATCAAAGGAAATTCAGCTAATATGGAGATCTGCATCACTCCAACAGTCTTCAAAATCTTGCAGCATCCGTTAAACCCTGAATGAATGATTTAGAAGTAAATCATTCACGAATCATGTCTTCAGTTCTGCTACAATTTTCCAGCATCTAAACAATGCTCAAACCTGCACCATCCCAAGTTCTGCAATGAACTTAAGAAACTTCTTCTTCCCTAAAGCTTTTGTAAAAACATCTGCAGTCATTTTGTCAGTACTTAAATGCTGAATAACAACATGTCCTTCCATGACCTTTTCTCGTGTGAAATAGAATTGCACCTCAATGTGCTTTGCTTTCGAGAAATTCGTTGGATTCTTTGCTAATGAAACTGCAGCAGAATTATCATTATAGATAATGGTAGCTTTACCCTGTGTGGCAGATTAATCTCTCGAAGCAATCTCCTGAGCCCGATGCATTCCTTAGTAGCACTGCACAATGCCATATATTCAGACTCACACGTAGATGCGGCAATCGCCTTTTGTTTCCTGCTGCACCAATCTATTGCTCCCCCTTGCAGAAGGAAACAAAACCGAGTTCTAGATTTTCGATCAACAGAATCCCCTGCATAGTCTGCATCTGCAAATGCTTGAAGCATAAGTGGCTGGGAAAATGTGTGCTGATAGCAAATACCGAGTGTGGCATTGGCATGGAGATAACGAAGCAACCGTTTAAGAGCTATCCAATGCTCAGGTGCAGGCCTTTCAAGAAATTGGCTAAGAGTAATGGTGGTTTGAGCTATATCAGGGCGTGTGCACACCATCAAATGCATCAAGGAGACTACGATACTACGAAAAAAAAGCCCACCAAGGGAATATGTATCAAGTGAAAGAGAAGTGGCAGGCGTATGGAATACAGCAGGTGTAGCAACTCCTTTGCTTCCATGCATATTACACGCTTGCAGGAGATTAGCAACAAACTTGGACTGATGAATAAGAATGTCTTTAGACTTAGGATCCCTACGAACTTGAATCCCAAGAAAATAATGTAAATCACCCAGATCTGTCATATGAAAGCGGGCAGCGAAAGCAACTTTGGTTCCCTTCATCATTTCAGAATCATTGCTTGCCAAAATCAAATCATCTACATACAAAACATTGATAATCACACCAGCATTATACCTATTACAGTAAATGTTCCAGTCCGCATGACTTCGAGTAAATCCTTGTTTTGTGAAAAACTTGTGAATGGTATGATACCAATGTCGAGGAGATGGCTTGAGCCCGTAAATCGCCTTGTGCAGCTTATAAACTTTATCTTTTTGTCCCTGTTTCACAAAACCAGGAGCTTGTCGGAGATAAACCTCTTTTTGCAACTTACCATGTAAAAATGCGGTCTTAACATCCATTTGTTGCATATCATAGCCCAAGGCTGCTGCCACTGCTAAGACTGTTCGCACAGAACTCAGCCTAGCAACCGGTGCAAAGGTTTTAGTGTAATCCACGCCAGGAACTTGAGAACATCCCATGGCAACCAGCCGTGCTTTATATTTACTCACTACATTATGCTCATCATATTTTACCTTGTAAATCCATTTAGAATTTACAACTTTCCTTCCTTTTGGCAGATCCGTAAGAGTCCAAGTCTGATTATCTTCCAAGGACTGATATTCCTCATGCATGGCCTTAAGCCATTCTTCCTTTTTAGTACTATGCATGGCATGGGAAAAAGTCTTGGGCTCGTCAGGCAACATGGTAGTGTGAAAGGCAATGTATCCAGAGGTGTTCTTACCCTGTGAATTGAGGTAATCTTGCATACGACTGGTAAGATGCTTAGTTCTACTGGACCGCCTTAACACATCTGGCTGCTCAATTATAGGATCGGAATTTGATACTAAATTTTCTAACTCACCATCATTGTCCTCTGGTTCTGAGGGAAATTCAACATCACACTCAAAGGATCCTCCTGTATGCGCATCCACAGCATCAACTTTATCATCATCAGAGTTAGTATCACTATCAGAGGAATGACTCAAATCATAACATTGATGGCCTTTTCCTTTTCCAAAATCAAAGTGCTGTTCATCAAAGCGGACACTTCTTGTAATAATTACCTTTTTCTTTGAAGGACGGAACAATCGATAACCGATTTCGTCCGAATAACCAACAAACATACAAGGTACTGATTTGTTGGACAACTTATCCCGCTTCAAATGTGCAAAGGCATTACATCCAAAAAATTTAATGTCAACCATGTTTGGTTTCCTTCCCGTCCAAACTTCTTCTGGAATAGCATTTGGAGATGCTTTTGTCGGTATTCTATTAAGCAAGTACACTGCCGTATGGACTGCCTCCCCCCCAAAAAAGAAGGATCAATGTCATTTCCAAAAAGTCACGACTCTTAAATAACTATCATTTAAGTGGGGGCGTTAAAAAATAATTGTAAAAATGTAAAAAATTTAGGGGGCCCTATATCTAGGATGCTAGTAAAAATGTGGCTAAATTTGTCACATGCTTTAAGGCTCGAATTATGTTAGTTGACATCCATGTGGTGGATCATACAGTGTGGACAATCTGGTGTAAACGTTAACATTCATTTCCTAGTCTGCAGGTTGCATTCGTCTCCCAGTTTATACTAAATTCATGATAGAGATACACCCACCTGTACTCCCGCACTAATTTCCTTGACTCTACTCGATGCACCCTGTCTGCCAGATATAAGTATTATATACACCTAAGCTTGCACACTCGGAAGATAATCCAGTAAGGTTCAACAACTTTAACATTTTACAACTCAACTTCAAGATTAAGGATGCTCATATCTATATTCAATTGATAAACAAACCACACATGCATGACCAAGCAAATCAGAACTTGATTGTTCAACTTCAATGAACAAATTCTCAATTGCTAATGCTACGCAAAATTATTGCGTCCTCTGTCTCAGGCCTCCAACCTCAACTTATGATGGGCAACCAAAAAGTATTATTGTATTGCCCATAACCCCCACCACCTTATTATTATCCTAAAACTTGGGTAATACACTCGCCATTACAGCATAGGACCTAAACGTCATCACTTCCACGGGCGCATGATCATACACCACTCCTTCGACGCACTAGCCTATACAAGTTCAAAGATAACAACTTTCTAAATATCATACACTCAAAGTAGATATTGTCACTCTTCACCCCAACTAGACACCAACTCATCCTTTAGGGTATCTATAAAAAAGCAACGGCATATTAAAGTATCTAAGAGGCGATCAGCTCCAGCCATTCTTTCTCGTACCCATGCATGAACCCGAATCTAGAATCTTAAAATCGCAGCATATATAGATCCCATAATTCATCTTGGTCGGTGGAGCATTGTCTGGTCCTATGCCCTCACTTGCATGTTGCCTTGGATTGGGTGAGGGCTTTGTTTCAGGTCAGGCTGTCTAGCCAGCAATTGTTGCTTCATTTGTATCCTGGTGCCTGGCCCCTCTTGAGGAAGCAAGCCTTGCATTTGTGTGTGGCTTGGCTGGTGTGGTTGATCTGGAAGCGGCGGCGGTTGTGGATCTTTCAGGGGATTCAGCAGCCTTCGGCCTCTCTTGTTCCCCGACTCAGGTATAAGTTGGTGATGGGCGGTTTGTAGAGCATTAGAGTTGCAGTTCTTTGTGAGTCTGTTGTGGAATGTTGAGTATTGTTGTCTCTTTGGGGCACACATATGGATACAAAAAAGCTTTTTACATGGAAGCATAACCACTATGTTCTCGCCAAAAAATAGCTTTTATAGGAAGCAATAACCTTGGAATAGGAAACTAGAGTTAGTTTTAAGCATAACAGACTTTTAAGATCATAACAGAACTCAGTAATAGTTCTTAAGCAGAGAGATGCAATTACAGAAAATGCACTTGGACGGATTGAATCTCCCTGAATTGTCAATAGCTTCACCCATTATACCTCGGGCATCATAATTTTAAGTGCATGAGCAATCACATTCGCAGTAAACAAGTCTAACATTCATTATATACATTTAATGAACATAAAAACTAGATGATTGTTTTACAGGGACGTTGGTCCCTCTGTTTTCCATGGGCCTAGGGCCATTTGTGTTATTTCAAGACTTCGGTCCCCGTTCAGTTTCAGGACTTCGATCCCCTTATGTACTGTTCCGTCGCATATCCAATTGGATGCTGCCTTTGTGGCGCGACGTTAAAATGCTTATCTTATCTTCAATATAAAGTTGGATCAAGCATTGTCCGTTTTAATAGCACCATAAGAATAATGTAGTTTTGGATTTACCCGGTGATTATTTGTAGTGACTGTTCTATGCATGCACCATTACAAACGTGCTTTCCAACGTTAAAATAAAGTGCAATTTGTTTTATTAGAATTACAACTCAGACTGGACATAATTGGAGAATGTTATCTACAGTAGCTTCTACACAAAAGTCCAATAGCAGCATGGCATGAAGATTTAAAAATGGTGCCAAAGTTCTTCTATTTACAAAGAGGATACCATACTCATATTCCATGCAATTGGGATCACAAAGAAGCCTTCCCGGAAACATTAGACAGCTAATACATATAGCGTCTATGACACTTTTCTTTCCCTGCAGAATCTTTCAGGGCTCTTTTTTTTTCCTCTCCCTTCGATGAGCTCGTATATATGGAAAAGCATTCTTCCTAAGCTTAGTTTGTCTGATTATAACTCTATCATATTCTGCATCCATTACAGTAAGCTCATACTCATCATGTCCTGAAACATTACATATTATTTTCCCTGTGGCTGTGTAAAATATGCCTTCATCTTCATGTGCCCCTTGCAATTCAGCCTGGACCTTCAGAATATGCTCAAACAAGTTTTCCACATCCTCATGTTCCAGTACTTTGCTCACTCCATATTCTAAGCAATCTACAGTCAACAATACACCATCTCTAAGAAGTGCAGACTCTGCAACTGCCCTTCCTGACATAATACATCCTGCTGCAAGTGGATCCGTTTGAATCGAGATGTGGAACATATGAGGCAAATTTATGCATATCGAAGATTGTAAAGAGAATGGCGCAGAAACAGAAAACTTAAACCCTTTTATCACCAACCAGTCTACCAGTTCCCTGGCCATTTGAGTGTATTCAGCACAAACTTTTCTTGAGAGAAAACCGTCCCTACAATTAGTTGGTGTTACTTTTAGCCTGGAACATGCTTGTTGTGAATAAACCTCTTCACTGTTGTTGGATTTTGGGGAATTTGTACCTGAAAACAGGTCCAAAATTTAAAAGATTGCCCCTGGTCTTATGAGCAAGAAGCAAAAGTTAAGACAAGCTTACATTCTGTGATCTTGGAATATAAGCTGCCCCTAGCAGCTACAAATGATTGGAATGTTATTTGACACCCCAATGTAGACCGGAACTGACGGAGCTTCGAAATTCTATTCATCTCCTTACCAGCTTCTTTGATTTTCTATACCCTAACAGATCTTGTTAACGTGCTTTCGAGCCTGCTCTATTATTATAATCCCAGCTTCAAAATGACTTGAAGGAAGGATCAAAGAATGCTTTTGTTATCTGCAGACAAATCACTACAAATACATTATGATTGTCAATAGCATATCAATAAAAGCTCTTAAAGCATGCTGATTGCAGGTACAAATTTCCTTACAGGTCAACTTGTATAATGGAGCTATTAAGAGAATCCAGCTATATCGGCATATCAAAACATGTGGAGCTCTTAAAGCTGTTTTAGGAGCTTGATCCCTTCCCCATCAGACAAGATCATGGATTTGATGGTCAAAAAGAACAAAAATCTGGAAGTCTCTATTGTGGCATTGCCATTGGTAGTCTAGTATTTCTTACTCTAAAAGAACGTTCTCCAGGAATACGTTATATTGCCCTGTCTTCCCATTTTCACCTAAAAGTATGAATTCTGGATCTTGTGAACATAGCAGAAAATCATTTCTCACTGTCAGTCTAACTATCTAACTGCATCTGCATTTCCACCATTATAACCTGGGTTCCCTTACCTGTTCTAACTGCAGCTTGGAGCGTAAAAGTAGCTCGATTCCCAATTGTGTATTGGGATGCTTCCTTTTGCAGTTCGTATGGCAGCCATGTGGTCTCCCTGCATCATAGCCGTTGCCGGTTATATTACTACTAGAACGTACTTAATAATTGCCAGAAAAAAAGGATGCTAATGCATTGCAAGGATAATGCAACAATGGAGCCACATACTGGCTCTCATTGGAATAGGCCGTAGAGGTTGCATGTGATCACATCTGCTATTCCAAATTTATTGACATTACCCCAGCCAACCTGCATATTCTTAATCTCTCTAATTGGCATGCATTCTCCATGTCAAAAGAGCTAGCACACATGTTTGACATGAGCACATATGCAGGACCAGAATGCTTATCTAGATGGACAATCTCAGCAAAGCATTTTGTTCCTAGCTGTATGTTGCTATGCATGCTGCAAGCACTAAGCAGAGTTGTCCAAAGATAGGCATCTGATTCATTACAAAATTTAATCACATCTTCTGCGTCATTGAAGGTTCCAGCATGTCCCAATAAATCCACCATGCAAGTAACATGACATAAGTTCTGCTTTAATCCATGGTCTTTGATACTTCTAAAAAACCATAGGCCCTCGGCTACAAGACCAGCACGACTAAATGCCATGAGGATATTAGTGAAAGTTATATCATTTGGCCTTACACCAGAATGTTGTAGGTCTATAAAACAGTTTACAACCGCCTCAATGTTCCCAAGTTGTGCGTAACCTGCAATCAATGCACTCCAAGATACCACATTTGGATTCAACAAATTGTGAAACACTTTATGTGCCTCTTCCATGCATCCACACTTTGCATAGGTATCAAGAATAGTATTCCCTAATTTTGTTTCCAGTTCAACTATGCTTCCATTGATCTGCTCATGCATATGCCTGCTATGTCCTATGGCACCCAAGCTCCCACAAGCTTTTAATATGCTTAAAAATGTGACTTCGCTAGGCTTTACATCCTCATATTGCATAGCCTCAAAGCATTGCAATGCAAGAAAGCCTTCATCATTTTCAGAAAATCCTGTAATTATTGCATTCCATGTTACAATATTTCGGACTGGAAGCTCACCAAAGACAACAAGTGCATCCTCTAAGCTCCTGCATTTTGCATACATGTCAATGAGTGTACTTCCAACAGCAACGTCAAAGTGAAGCTTACTCTCAATTATTTGGACATGAATACACCTACCCGTTTCTAATGCATTCATGATACTACATGCTTTTAAAGTGCCCAGGAAGGCAACCCTGTCCGGTTGGATACTTTTAAGTTGCATAACTTTGTAACATTCTAATGCAAGATGACCCTCACCAGCTTGAGCATATCCTGTGATAATTGCACCCCATGTCACTGAATTCCTGTTTGGTAATCTCTTAAAAACATTGTGCGCTTCATTCATGCTCCCACACTTGGCATACATATCCACAAGGGCACTCCCAATGATGACATTAGACTGAAGACCAAGCTCCAAAACTTGCCAGTGGATGCATCTGCCTTCCTCTACCGTGCCTGCATGGCCACATGCTTTCAAGACACTTGAAAATATAAATTTTGTAGGTTTAATTTTTTCCTGCTGCATCTTCACAAAGCATTGCAGGGCACGTATGCCTTCATCATTCTGGGCAAATGCTCCAATCATAGCACCCCATGTCACAACGTCCCGTTCTGGCAATGTGCTAAAGACTGTAAGGGCCTCATTCAAGCTCCCACATTTAGCATACATATCAACTAAGCTACTTCCTACGACTCTATCAAATTGAAGACCATCCTCAACAATGTGCTCATGGATATGCCTTCCCTGATCTAGGGCACCTGAATTACGACATGCTTTTAAAATGCTAGTGAAAGTGAAATTGTTTGGTTTGGCGCCTATTTGTTGGATGGTATTGTACAAAATGAAAGCAGTCTCACCTCCTTCAAAGTTGGCATGGGAGTCAATGATTGCTTGCCATGTGTGGTCATCTGGCTTGGTAATTTTGTTCAATGCTTGATTTGCTTCCAGTAATCTTCCACAAGAAGCAAACAAACGAATGAGATGGTTAGCAAATATACTAACTGAATCTAATGCGCTGCTAGCCAGGAGTGACTGCACTCGCCTACCTAATTCCAGGTCTCTTTCTCTGGCACTGTCATGAACCAGTCTGTAAGCTAGATCTTTTGATAACAAAATCCCTTGCTGTTCTGCCCATCTTACAACTTCATCAAATGCTGCTCGCATGTCATCGATCAACTCAATATTGTGGAAGCAGCGCTTCTCCAACAGCCGATCGTTTTAAACACAGGTTATATTCCATAGTCTCTCGAATATTCGATTTTGACACAGGTTATATTTATCCCCAATAATCTTCTGAATGCTCTATTTTGTGACTCCAATATTTTGGTGGGTTTGGGATACCCTTAACCTTGTCTCGGGATCCCCGAAGGTGTTCTCCGGCCGAACTCCGGAATCCCGCAGAGTAATGGTGCAAAAATCCCCGACCCTTATATAGTGATTTTGAGGGGTTTATTCGGTGTGGTTTTCTCCCTTGTTATTGCACTGTCTGGCTTATAAAGCCAACCGCGCTGTCAATCCTTCAATCAATCCATGTGTCAGTTTTCCTTGTTCTCAACATCTGTTCCGTCCTCTCGAGAGCAGATTTCGGGTGTAACAAGGCACGGGTTC
>JAANSK020263416.1:0-12169 GCA_011763485.2 Isoetes engelmannii | reverse complement strand
ATTGATATTCGATTGTTAGAAACATATGAAACTTGTGCATAGAGTTTGTTGGGATATAAGATGAGATTATTTAGCATTAGTAAGTGAAGACTCAGTCAGAATGTGGGCCTTGGGTGAAATGGTGGAGGTGAATGCATACACGAGCTCAAGTGCAGTGGAAACAAATTTCATTCATGCATATTTCATCCCGTCATTACTGGTGATTAGATGTTATCATATACACAATTTGTATTTTATTTTGGCTGTAAGATGACACCGTGAATGCATTTTAAGATAATTTTGTGTGTTACAGTCGTTGGAGCTCTGGAACATGGCGAAAAAGAAGAGTGTGACTATTCCAGTTGGGCTTGTAGCATCTGCAAGCCATGACACAGGGCCACAGGGATGGGAGCATCTACAAGCCACAAGGCTGGCCTACATGAAAGAACCATTGTCCTATAGAAAAATATCACTTCATTAGACCAGACAGCTCCCAGACACATTCAGCAAGCCATGACAAATGTGTGAAGCTTTGGAAATATGGATGCTGCTAACGTTTTTGAGGCATCGAATCTCTCAAATGGATATGTACGAATAATCACGAGATGTATGGAGATCAGATGAATTATTTCATTTTCATCAATACAATATGAGAAAATACACGACTAGGATAAGACACATTCAAAAAAAAACATACAAGATCCTCAAGGTTGTGTCAAGTTTTTGAAAGTTATATTTAATTATCACAAAAAGGTATTCATCCTAAAATTGGTATGTAGAGCTCCTAGACTTTTTCCTGGCCACTAAATTGTGCAATAAAATACAGAAACTTGAATTCTCTCCATCCATACACCTCCCGTTGGCAATTCATTCTGCAAAGAGTTGCATCTTTTGTAAACAAAATTTATGGAACTAGGAACAACAAGAGTATGATTTGTGATATCTCATGATTTATTTTGCATTACGTCAAGAAGTCTACTTCAAACTATTCACAATTCCATTAAATACCTTGTTTGCAATCAATAATGGACTAATTTGTCCAATTTGATGCTCTACCATACAGCCTGATTTGCAGATAGACATTTGAAAAACTAAGCTCCAAGGTGTAGAGAATCTGACTGGATGCATGGAGGCTTATGTGCAAGGTCATTGATGCCCTCTGCATCCAGGGTTTGCATAGCTAGAAGATGATGTTAGACAAGCAGCTCACATATTTCAGTGATATAAGAAAAAAGGACTTACTACTCCCTCAATGTTTCAGTGCCTACATGTCTGATGTGCACAGTAGCAAAAGCATAAGGATAAGTTCTCGGCCGTAGATATGAACTAGGCAATGGGCCTGTATTACATGCCTCATAAGTGATTGTCCTTAATAAAGGAAGTAAAGGAGATAGCACCAGCATGTTGGCATCTCCCTTTCATTGGCACTCTGGTTACTGTTTGTAAGTTTTGCTTTTAGACTTTCCAATGTAATAGCGTAAGACTGCACATTTTTCCTTCCCTTGAGCACATTCAATTCTATTGTAGCAAAATCATCTGGCAACTTTACAAGCTCCTTTCTGCTCATCTCGGCACTATAATTTCTGCAATAATAAGCTTCTATTAAGTCTCATTAAGCTCCTGCTAAAGACATGAAACAACCTCAGCTTGCTAGACTGCAGTCTTCTTACACCTTTTCATCTCTTCTGTAATCCTTGCAGTTAATGCAGCTGACTCATCTTCTCTTGTCATTTGCTCCTCAAACAGCTTAACTTTCACTTCAAGTTGTTCTATTTCTCTGGTTTTTTATGTGAGTTTGCATCTTTCAAAGAACCAAGTGCATGGTGCATGTTCAGTTCTATTAGTGACTTGTGAATTCCGGAATTGACAGCTAGCTTTACATATGCAATTTGAATTTTATGTTCAAAACGAAAAAAAAAAAATTAGGAACAAACATCAACTTGGGCCCTGAACGTAGTTGAAACTACTTGATCCCATCCATAGGCTTGGTTCCTTCTTTGCCTCTCCAGAACTTCTGGTATCATAAAGACAAGGTGAACAAAGTTTCAAAACCTGAGTGCCTAAATGAAACCCGTTTGTTCAAGATGGGTTATAGCTCCCGGATTCTGTTCCATCAAGATAGATAGAAAGACAATAAAACAAAAATAGAGAATCCTCCAATGGCTGTGGCTATGGCAACGGCTGAAAATGGCAGGAATAAGATATATTTGAGAAGAAAGAACGGGGCACAGGAAGCGCATAGCGAAAGAAGAGTACAATGAAGGAAGGACAAATGGATTTTTCTTGATTTTTTGAACTTTGGTCATAAAATTCATGTCGCGTGTTGTTTCTCAAGATTTGTGGTGTTTGGCTACTTGCTTCCTAAACTAATTTAGGACGAAGCAACACATCAAGAGCAAAAACTATGTTGTACAGATGGTAGCTACCAAACTCATAATTGTTCGGGCGATTCAGCAGTCAAAAGACACGAGTTCTATAGATTTGGTGGTGAAACTAGGCGATTCAGCAGTCAAAAGACACGAGTTCTATAGATTTGGTGGTGAAACTACCTTCTCCATGGCTTCAATTGACTCAAATAGGGATTAATTTGACAAAACAATATTGGTTCAAATATTTAAATCAAATTTATTTGGACAAGAGCAAGCTTACATTAATTGCCTAGTTATAGACTAAAATGTACTCAATGATGGTGTTACCTGATCTGTAACTTGAAAATTTAGAAGCGATGCCACAACCCCTGTGAGCTTATCCATGTAGTCATCCTATCTGTTGCATTTCAGAATCTAATGAGAACAGAAAGCGACTACGATAACTACAAATGAAATTTGTATCTCCAAACCTATTTAGCATGTCAAGAAGTTTATAAGTCACCACATTCCTGTGGTGTCATTCCAAAAGAACGATAAAAACAATGTTTCTGACCTCAAGGGTCTAAAATCTTGGGTATAAATGATAAAGCTATTTGGAAAAACGACCAGCATCAAGGCACATAATTTACATATCTTGACTTGTAAAGCTCAAATCTAGTCGTCTCTAACAGTTACAAATCTTTTTGGCTACAAAAATTCCAATTCAATTAGACCATTCTCAACACCTATAATGTCAACAATTTCATCTTTATTATGTTGAATTTAATCAAATGCATGAGAATGTAATGTACGAATTTTAAATCAACAAGGAGTGCAAGTCTCACAAAGAGTCCTTTGCTGTTTAGCAAGTATGAGTTGTGGCTCATTTAGGTACTGCAAGAACAAAAGATGATTTAAGCGTGGTCACATTCTAAAGTGAAGATAAACGAGGTTGCCTAGACATTTTATGCTTTTTCAGGTCACACAACATCCTTCTTTATTGCAACATTGAGCCAATTTCTTCACAATTTCCATTGCTTCCCCTGTTCTTTCAAAACTCAAGACAATCCACTTGTTTATCGGTATAGACCTAGATAATGTTTATCAAAAACATCATACCTTGTTGCTATAATTCCATCTTCCATTTCGTGGTGTCCTTTTTTTTAACCTAATAACTGCAGATGCAGAAGTAGCACATTAGTCAACCCCTCAAAATGAGATAACTATTTATGTTTGTTCTTACCATTGGGGATCAAGAATGCCGTCCATGGTGTCTCGACAGACGGGAGGAAAAAATGCGCGGGCGCTAGGCGCTAGGGTTTGCGTGTTTCTCCCATGAGGATCTTCACAGTCCTCTTCCAGGGAGATAGGCTATCTTGTTGATGGTTGGAGGGAGAAAATTCCCTCCTATGGGAGAGCTTGGTGTACCATCGATTCTTCCCTGAAGAATTATATATACCAATCCATTCCTTTGCTCCATATGCAGAAGTAGAGGTAGAAGTACTTGAATCTTGGCTAGGTGAATTTGTTGGGGACATGATTCTTAGTGCAGCAGGTATATTTCATGTTAACTGTAGTTGGGTTGAAAATAAAATTGTAGTGAAGGTATATTGTTAGATTTGGGTAAAGTGATGACGAGATCTATTGAAATTGTAAGGACAGAGGTGGACAGTGTAGGCATGGTTTTCGATCTGAGCAGGCCAGCGGGGACAGAAGGTACAGTAACTGGTATTGAGACAGAGGCCAAGGGATTGGGACAACCTTTGAAAAGGGAAAGGATGTTTCTGAAACAGGGGAACATGGGAATAATTTAAGGGATTTATTGCATTGTTTATCAGAGAAAGGATAAAGGCAGATCTGGGAGCTCACTGGTCATTTGGTGGTGCTCGAGCAAGGGAAGAAGGTAACTGATTTAGTATCATTTGGGGATTTCTTAACCTCTATGCCTGCCATGGTGAACACGAGGAGCACAAACGGATTGTGCCCTTTGTATCGACAGCAGGGTGCAGTGAAGCGGATATTGGAGTATGCTAATCAAATGTAGCAAGTGGTGAGAAGGGAGATCGAGGAGGTGAAAGCCCCAGTCTGTGTGGGTAAGTCTTTGAAAAATGCAGCTGTTGAATTGAAACTTAAATCTTTGAAATCTCTTGGTTTAATCGGTTGTATTAGACATGAGGGTGTGAGGCTTCCTCTGGTGAAAACAGAGCTTGAAAAACTCGGTCCAAAAATTTCTATCCAGAGCATCTACTGGACAGAGTTCCCATTCTTCATGATTGAGTGTGGGAACCCCCAAAAAGCCTCTATTTTTCTTAAGCAAGGTACCATCTCTAAGGCCAATACTCAATTCTTTTTCCAGAAATGGTATCCTTCTTTTGAACCTCAGAATTTCACTGAGCTTTACCATCCAGCCTGGACATCCTTGCATGGCCTCAATCCCATGTATTGGAATGAGCAATCTTTGCTCACCCTCTTTCAAAATGCCGGTAACTTCATAGATTTTGAAAAGATCCCAGACAAGGCTCCTCGAGTTTGGGTACAAATTGATCTTCTCAAGCCTATTCCAGACTGAATCTGTTATGTAGACTATTTTGGCAACCCCAAAACCTTAAAATTGGTCTGGCAAGGGCTGCCATCCCCATGCATAGTTTGTGGGATCAGGTTGCATGGGGGTCGGGTCTGTAAGGGGAAAAAGGAGGTATCCCCCCCCCAATCCAATGAGGAGGGATGGGTGGTTACTCCAAGTAAGGGGAGACAGGACAAGATAAAGGTTCAGACCCCGGGCAGTGCAGTTGGAAAATCTGGTAGGAATAACACCAATGGAATTGCCAGGAGGAAGAAAAGAAGGCAGAGGATAAAGGCAGAGAAAGAAAAAATCAGAATCCAGGAAGAATCTGAAAAAAAAAAGACAAAAAATTGCAGAGGGCTGAGTGGAAAAAGAAAGTACAGTTTCAAGAGGATAGTTTGAAGGTCAAAGTTCTGAATAATCCTTCAGCTAAAGGCAAGGAGATCTTGGACATAGGTGCCATTTGTGACACCTGCCCATAAAGCTAGAGCCAAAAGGTTGATCGTCCAAGAACCTTCTGGTCCACCCCTGAATGAGTATCCCTCCTCGGATGACTCATCAGCTAAAGGGGATAAAGGGGGTCCTAGTTTGATAAATAAGTTCCATGTTACCCATTCCCCTTTTCCACTGGTGGAACTTTTTCAACTTGATCCTCAGCTTGGCAAGGTAGATTCAAGTGAGGAAGTCCTCCCAACAAATTTAGAGATGATGGACTCACCTTGCCAAGATATGCAGTTGGAGACAAAAACTCGGGTTTTTTCCAATAGAGCCTGAGAATGGGATTGGCAAAGATGCTCACATAGATCCAGTTGGCCAGGAAGTGGGGTGACCAACAGTCCTTCCATGGTTCCTCTAAGCCCAACTGGCAGTATTAGTGCCCCACTGACTTTTACAAGTCTTCATGGCCAGGAAGTTATCATGTCCCTCAGGCAGGATACAGTCCCTGACCATAGGGCCAAAAAGATGTGGTGGACCTGAACCAGAAGGTTTTCAGACTGCATCAGAATTGCAGACCCCAAGGATCTTTGGTAAATTCTGGGATGAAGAGGATGAGGAGGTAGAAGAAGATGCTGCTGTTGTTAATGAACAATTCTTCACTCCTGCTCCAACTAAGAAGAAGACCAGACAGAAGAAGATCTACTTCCCTAGGGAAGATGGGCCCAAAACCAGGAGTCATACTAGATGAAGATAGTCACCTGGAATCTTAGGGGTATCAAAGGTCCTTTGAAAAGGAAAAGGGCCTTAATCGCCTTAAAAGAAATGAAGGCTGATATCTTCTTGTTACAAGAACATAGACTTCCCCCATTTGAAGCTTCTAATCTAGGGTCTTGGATTTATCCAAAATGGAGGCTTAGTCTGGGGTCCTGCAGATGGCACAAAAGGTGGGATATGCATTGTTTGGAAGGATCTAAGGCCAGTTAGTGAGTTCTCCCATCCATCAGGGAGATGGCAAGTTGTGATTTTTAATATTGGCGAGGATACGTTGGGTGTAATCAATGTGTATGCTTCTACCAACCACCCTGATGAAAGAGAGCAGCAATGGAAGGAGATGTCTGAATGGTTGAGCCTGCAACCCAACCAAAGTTGGATTCTCAGTGGGGATTTTAACAATACCCCATCCTGGGAGCAGAAAGCAGGAAAGAAGCTAAACATGACAAAAAATGAGAGAGGGCAGTGGGAGAAACTTGTGCAAAATTTTCTTTATCAAGCTCCATCTTCCTCAAACTCATATTCTTGGAGCAACTAAAGGCAAGGGGAAGATAGGGTTTTCTGTCTTCTTGACAGATTTTATACTAAGATTTCCCCCCTCATAGACTGGCAAGATCTGACCATTTCAAATGATTGTAGCAATTCAATTTCTGATCACTTCCACAGGTCCTGGAAGTAGGCAGCTTGAAATCTAAAGGGTATAATAATACCCCTTTTAAACTGAATGTGAGCTTCCTTAATAATAGAGCCTTCTGTGAACAGTTCACTGACTTCTACAAGTCCCTTTCTTACATTAACAGAAGTGGCTCTGTTAATTCTTTCCTAGAAAGACTCAAACAGGTGAAAGGTTGGATCAAACTTTGGTGTAAGAACTGGAATACACAAAGAAAGCAGGAGAAGCAGGTGGTCTACAGGCAGATAAAGGAGGTCAGGCAGGAATTGTTTCTTGATAAGCAGAATGAAGCCTTGCAATCACTAGAGGAGACTCTGGAAAGGAAGGTGAAGCACATTGAGGAGTATGAAGCCAAAAGTCTGGCTATCAAAAGCAGATACCACATTAATGCAATGGATGATTGCAGCTCTAAATTTTTCTTTAGAGCTGCCAAGAGTAGGTTGCTGAACAATGGTATTATTTCTGTTCTAGATGAAAGTAATGACACTATAAGCAGACAAGAGGACATGCAGAAGTTCTTTTTTAGAAGATATCAGGATCTTTTTGCTGCTCAGCATGTTCTCCAAGATAATATAGACAAGTTCTTTGAGAAACTTGGTCCAGCTAATGATTTGATGGATGATTCCTCCTTGATCATCACTCCTACTGAGGCAAAAAATTTTGAAATTATAAAGAACATGAAACATGGGAAGAGCCCGGGGCCTGATGGGCTACATCCAGAATTCTTTGAAACTTTCTGGGAGGTTATGGGTAGGGATCTCACAGTATTTATACAGGATGCCTGGGAAGCTTCACATCTACATCCTGCAATTAATGTTGGACTTATCACCCTGGTTCCCAAGGTTGAGCAGCCAAAGGCTTTTTCAGAATGGAGACCTATCTCCTTAACAAATACCTCCTACAAAATTTTGGCCAAGATGATGGCAAAAAGGATCCTGTTCAAACATGGTTGCTCCCGGGTAGGAGCATCTTGGATAATTTTGTTGGGGCCTATGAGGGATTGCACTGATGTATGCTCCTTAAACTAGACTTTAGTAGAGCCTATGACACTATAGATTGGAATTTTTTGCATGGGTCTATGAGACAGATTGGTTTGTCTGAAAAGGTTGTCCAAAAGGTTGCAGGATTTAATGTGACAGGCTGCTCTGCTATTCTAGTAAATGGAGTCCCATCTCAATTCTTTGAATGCAAAGGCGGGGTGAGGCAGGGGTGCCCATTGGCCCCCTACCTGTTTCTTATAGTGGCTGAGATGGTCACACGTGCAACAATGAATTTGCAGAATGAGGGGTTGATGAAGGGCCTACAGCTTCCACAAAACCTGGGCACTCTCTCTCTAATGCAGTATGCTGATGACATATTTGTCTTCCTTAATTCACTCGATGACAGTCTTGAACAGTTTCTAAAAATGATTGGGGAATTTGGACAGGCATCAGGTGTTCATCTAAACAAGGAGAAAAGTTCCATCTTGATGGATACAAACTGTTTAGCAATCCAATAGATTAAAGTGGTGCCCAAAAACACTGCTACCAGACTTCTGGGACTGCCATTAAGCCTGAATATGGGCTTACATAAATTGTGGGAGTCCATTGTGAACAAGATGAAAAAGAAATTGCAAATGTATCCCAAATCCTTATCTATGGCAGGGAGGATTGAGATTGTAAATGATGTTATTGCAAGTACACATGTGTACTTCTCCTCAGCAATCATAGCATACAAGAAATCCTATCTGGAACTTGAGACAGCCATGAGACAGTTCATTTGGCAGGGTAGTAGTATGGTGGCTTGGCAGAATTTGATTCTGCCTAGAAAACAAGGGGGATTGGGATGCAAAGACCTTTTCTTGCAAGCTCAAGCCCTAGCAGGGAAATTGGTCTAGAGGGCCTTGACATCCAATTCCACTAGATATTGGGTTAGCAGAACAACTCTGGTTGGTTCCCCTTCCATCCCTCACCAACTGCCAGACTCGGCTTTTTATCAATTGGATGCAGGTCCAAATACCTCTAAGCTCATGAAAAGGGTTTTATAAGCATGGAACCAGATTTCGGGATGCTTTAGAGATGTCCCAATAGAGGAAGCTTCTGACAGTTTTGGTTTTTTCTGGCACCATAATTTGGTAGGAGAGTCAGAGGGCTGTCTAGCTCTCAAGCAACCCAGGAAGTACAACGAATGGAGGGAGGCTGGATTGGATACTATTGCAGGAGTAAGATCAGGTTCTCAATGGAAAACTTGGCAGGAGATCTCTTCTTTGGTCCAAGAATCAGGCACCAACTCCAGAATTTATGGTGTAATCTCTGCACAAGGAAGAGTGCAGGAGCAAAAAGACTTAAACTGGTTATGTTGTGGCAAAGGATACAAAGTTTCCACTGTATACTCCATGCTCATAGACAACCATACCTTAAAAGTGGCTCATCAATGGAGTTGTGACAACAGGGAGGCAATTTTCATCATAAGGAAAGGACGGAAACTACAATGTGCTAAGAAAGTGGTAATTTTTAGATGGTTGATTCTCAACAAAAGTCTGAAAACGAATGCTACAAAGTTTCCACTGTATACTCCATGCTCATAGACAACCATACCTTAAAAGTGGCTCATCAATGGAGCTGTGACAATAGGGAGGCAATTTTCATCATAAGGAAAGGACGGAAACTACAATGTGCTAAGAAAGTGGTAATTTTTAGATGGTTGATTCTCAACAAAAGTCTGAAAACGAATGCTTATCTTGCTAAATTTGGTAGCCTCAACCCAAGTACAGACATGTGCCGCCTTGGATGTGGTCAATGTGAGACTTCCACTCATATCTTCTTATGCCCTTGGCTTACACCCCTCTGGGAATGGAGCTCCCAATTCTTGGGTTTTGTCCCCTCCAATGAGGAGGAGTTGCTACTCTTTCTTCACCATGATAATCCCTTCCTTGGCACAATCAGGAGCCTGATCCTTTGGGAAATTTGGAAACATCGAAATAGTGTGTTGCAATTGCTCGTCTTCGTCCTGATAGAAATAGAATCAAGGTCACTATTCAATTGGAGATTGCAGAAACTGCTATGGCACACAGGAGATTGAAAGGATCTAGTTATGATGCCAATTGGGATAAACTAGGTTCCTTTCAAGGTTTTTTCAGTTTTTTCTCTACACATCTTGACAATCTGAATGTTTCTATTGATAGATTATCTCGTGAAGAAGCACCTTGCAGGGGGGCATGCTTGTGAAGTCCCACCTGATACTGCCCCTCTTAATAAGCAGGAGGCAATTGAAGCACTTTTTGGTTCAGAACTGAGGAGATTAGCATGCGAACCATGGAGAGGCTGCTGGCAGATAAAGATATTTGGACCTTCAACCCTACATTGAGGCCATATTTTGAAGAAAAGCTCCAGATCCATGAATCAGCCAAGGAAGGTTGGATCCTTTATCTGCTGGACTCTACTGCCTATGGACCAAACAGGTTGGATCAGCTGCTGTATGAACACACCTCGGAGGCCTTTGCTATTATCACACTCGATGGGGTGTTGGATAATTAGGCCCTGGTCTTCACTGCTGCTTAGGCCTGCTATAAACTCTGTTTTTTGATACTCTCTGTTTCCTCCTCTAAACTTTTACATTTTAAGGTGGTCTTAACAGGGATTTAAACTTGAGTTTAAGTTTTAAGTGCTTAAGTTTCTAAAAGTGCTTTTCTATAAACACATATTCCCTTCCTTTGGAAGAGGTGGCAGATGACTATGTCACTGCCTGGCTGGGAGCCCTATACTCCCAATTTTGTATCAATATGTATTTACAAACACTGCCATTCCAACCAACCAAAAAAAAAAATCCGGGAACAGCTAGCCTAGGCAAACCACCATACTAGCAGTCCAAGTTATCTCGATCAATCCCTTCATAACCTTATCATTCTGTACATTAGTCGAGCATACTAGAGACAGTGCATCCAACAATGGTAAATAAGTCAAATGACCTTAGTACAAAATTTTCAGAATATGGCCTAATATCCTTTACCATTTATTCGAACTTGTATATGTCATATGCAAACAATAAACCTACATCCCATGCATTCTTACCAAGCTCCTTATAGACCATGCTCCGTTTTGAATAGCAAACAAAATGGAAAACATCCAAAAACGTCCTTCTAGACCATGGTCTTGTATTCCACATCTATTAAAAGAGTACACATGTGCTACATGCAAGATAAAAAGCCAATATGGTCCTATTCCATGCAAAAACGTCTTTCTAGATCATGGTCTTATATTCCACCTCCATTAAAAGCGTACACATGTGCTACATGCAAACTAAAAAGCTAATATGGTCATATTCCATGCGTGCACAAAAAATTCACACCACATTATTCCAAAACCGAACTTTTGAAAGGTTCGAATGTACATCTAAGGAGTCGTTCCTTAAGTATTAAGCTATTTTGGATTGGACTTTTGGTCTTGCATGCATGTGACTCAAACTGAAGTTTCCTATAAGTTTGGACAATTTGCATGCATGCGATTTTCTCTAAAGTCCAAGTTTAGAGTCTACAAAGAATCAGGAAAGACATCTGTTTAAGTACTATTTCCCATACCTGATAGATTTCGCATGTCACATATATTTATGCAGCAAGGTCACTCAACGTAGAGCATATTATTCTACTGCAGTACCATTGATTATCCCACAGTTTTCTATGAAAGGACTATCTCTTTTTGACAGCAGATACTCCAAGTTCTATTACTTTTCTACATGTATTTTGCAGACTACCAATACCGGTAGTATGGGTTTTTTACAAAATGTCAAAAAACATATTTCTGGACTCCAAAGACTCACGACCCATCTCCCTTAACATCTACAGCATTTTTCAAACCATTGTCATATGATAGAATCAATGCTATGCTTTTCATGCCTTTAAGCAGAAGGTACAGATATCATAGTCTATATTTCAAGGAAAAAGGGCATTACAGCTGTTCTAGCTTTAAGTTTATCATAAGATTTCCAACTAAAAGCCACAGCTATGCTTATGTTAATATCAAAAACTGTGCTGAACCTAGTATTATTTCGCAACAGCTGAACTACTTCACAATGAAATTTATGCAAACTAGTAGAAGTAGAATTATAAAGAAGAAGTTTTCCTGCTCCAAAAACTGTAAGAGGTCGTTCTATATGCAGCAGGTCTTTGTAACTTTTTTGTATAGTTCCTCATTATCCATATCCATCATTCTTCGAGTGCTTTTGCCAGATCGATTACATCCCTTTGAGCTACCACCTAATATAACAGCAAAAAGAAGTACAATGGGAAAAGAAATGCCCGGTACCTGCAGCCAATCATGTAAACGTTAGCAATAATCTTGGTAATGATACAAGGGCCAAAAGGTACATTGGGCATTTCTTGGCTCTTCGCCCTTTGCCCATTGTACCTTTTGCTCTTGATCG
>JAANSK020263405.1:0-12169 GCA_011763485.2 Isoetes engelmannii | reverse complement strand
ACTCCTTGCAATGCATGCACTCCTTGCATGCACTCCCAGCCTGCATGCACACAGTGCTTGCAATGCATGCATGCAGTTCTACTATTGGCATCATGATATATAAGGCATATACTTGCAATAAATGTCTGCACAAATTGAACAATCCATACCCATACAATTTGATAACAATTTTCATAAAACATTCTAAACGGTCTACAATAGTAACTAGAGGTAAGTTCCTACGAATGGAATAAGGCTAGCTAAATCAACCACAACCAACATCTTTATAAGAATGTAAAAAATGAGTTTTACATCAAGCCTAGCAATGCTTCTGGAGATTCTTGGGAGAGGTTGATCAACAAAAAATTCATAAAAATGCCAATTTGGATTGCATCGTACCTAATTAATAAAACCTCTATACTGATTGGAGGCCTATATAAGGGCAAGCTCCTACTTATATGTGGTAATCTCGAGCATACATTTGCTAAAATGTTTAACACCCCAATGCCATATTTTAACCGTCGTGGATTAACATAGCCCCAGCTTATGTGTATCGTCTTTTAACTTGGACCTCAGCTTATGGTCTTCGATTAACTTGGACCTCGGCTTATGCGCGGCAATGCCGGGCATAGAAGTCTAAGTATAAATCGATGATGTGATTGTAAGGATGATTTCCAAACAAGTTGTAATTGGGTTCACTACAACTTAACAACATACACAAGAACCAAAATGTCACCCATTTAGAAACCAATTCTTTTGAATGCACATCTTAAATGAAAGTCCTATTTGACCATTGAACCTTCAAAAATGTTGCGCAAATATTAATACGGGGCTTTAAAATTATGGTAAAAAATCTAAATGCCACTTTCATATGATGTTGTAGATGCCATTGTCATTTGAAATGTATACCAAGAGTCCTTTGCCATTCAGGCAGTTCTCTCCCACCTAACTACCATCAAAGTAGTTGGCATAATAGTTTTGAATACAGTACAATTCATTGCCCTGTTTAGATCAATTGAATATATGTAGCTTCAAGATCTTGGCTTTTTGTATTGTAAGTATGTCTGCAACTTCATCAGTATCTACAATAGCTCCGCACTTATGCCCGGCAACGCCGGGCACCCATTACTATTATACCTTAGTCTCAAAGTGTTAGAGGAACGACCCTGCAGAAAAGGGCCATTATGTCTGTCTTTTTAACATAACTGTAATTGTTACGCCTTGCTACTCTTGAACTGTCTATAGGTTGTTCCACCATGTGCAGGACGATGTATTAACTTTCCTCTTAAGGTTCAAAAACTAACCAATTTACATGGCAATAAATAGCCTAATAGTTCACCTGATATGATTTACCTCTAGGGTTACGATTGTCCCTTGTCCCCAAGTTAAGCTCGGGTTAAACCTTACTTTCAACCCGGTCAATAAAATAGTCAACTATATACACAACCCCTACACAACTAACGCGGGGTACTTGTGGACGTGCATGTAGCGATGCCGTAAAGGCTTATATAGAATAAGGTCTGTCCAAATTCATGAAACTGATTATAAAAATATGGTAGGGGGTATGGTTGAATTTAGATAGTTTATTATACAAATATGGTAGGGGGTTTGGAGGATTTCCAGAACTCAGTGCACATATATGGTAGGTGGTGTACCTAGAGTTTTTCAAAATTTTCGTATAAGCGAATTTTTTCTAGTATTTTAACCGTATAAGGACCTTTTTCTTTAACCTTGTGTACGCCACATGCCCTATAGACTATACATTAGCTGCACCCCTAGGGTGCCGTAGCGAAAAACTAAACCCTCCCTATCCGCCATCGCCGAATATAAATTTCAAAAGTCTGAAACGCCATGGTCCTAACCAACGGCTTCCATGACCCCTCAAAAACTGCATCTGCAACTGTAGACAAGCACCATAGAAGGAGAAAAAAGAAAAAAACATTATAGAGTCGTCCAGCTTGTTACAAGCCATCACAACGAGGCAAGTTCTGGGGTGGGTTTTTTGTTTCCCCTCTTGGAGTCTCTCTTTGGACCCTCGAGGGAACCCTCCATGCAAGCTCTCGACCACTTCAGATGTAGGAAACCTGCCAAAACCTAAACCCTACGGATTTAATAGGGTTTAAGTATTGGGGCACCGAAAAACTTTATCTGTTAATCCCACCGTTGAAATGGTAGCTCATGTCCCAAAAAACGTCTCCAAAATGAAAAAATTGACATCCACTGCGCGGATGTACCAACCCCCATTTTTTTTCCCTTTCTGAAATAGGGACATGATGGGAAAATAATGTTTTCCTCCAGTTCGGCCACTGTGAGCTCGGAATGAGGTTTTGACTTTGTGCATGAGCTCAAAGCATACAATTTACTCTAAGGACCAGGTATTACGACCAACAGACAAACTCGATTTGCTACAGACAACTAGTCGGCCTCTTGCTCGATGCACTCCTAGCATGCTATAGTGTAAAGATAGTATGTACTTGGTAATCGTGACGTTTGATCGATCGTCTACTTCTCAAAACATGTCCTAGGGTAACTCTGACCTTTTGGATGCAACTGCATAGTCGAAATGTTGTTTCATACCTTTTGGCATGCCTGGTCGCATGATGTCCAGCTTGTTACGAGCCATTGCAAAGGGGCAAGTTTGGAACCAGTGTCTGGAGAAGGTTTTTTTGTTCTCCGTCTTGGGGTGCGGGCACCCTGCACGCAAGCTCTCGACCACTTCAGATGCAAGGACGGCTGCCAAAACCTAAACCCTACAAATTTAGTAGGGTTTAAGTATTGGGGCCCCAAAACAGCTCCATCTGTTAATCTCACCATTGAAATGGTAGCTCATGTCCCTCGAGACGTCCACAAAAAGAAAAGTTGGACATCCACCGCATGGATGTGCCAACCCCCGAATTCCCTCCTTCTCCAACATAGGGACACGACGAGCATCTTTGCAAAATTTAAGATGGTTTCTCGAACTAATAAGAAAAATGTGATAGAATACACCCGAATACAAAGGATATGCATAAAACACATCTTCTAAGCTATTGCATGATATAGAATTTATGTAATTAAACATGATATGAACTCGTAGTGATTTTCGTAAATCAATGTATACTTAAAAACAGTCTTACAAACTAATCATGATTTCTAGACACTAGTGTGAAATTTTGAATTCGTACAAAATATATGATATGAACCACTATTGGTTTTGCAAAATCAATATATGCATAAAGCACATCTTCTAAACTATTGATGATTTCAAAAAACTATTGTATGATTGTATATTTCATGTAAGTAAACATGATATGAACTAGCAATGCTTATACTGAATCAATGTACACTTAAAAGTAATCATACAAACTAATGATGATTTCTAGAAGCTAGTGCGAAATTTCGAATTAGTATAAAAAACATGATATGAACCACTATTGATTTTGCATAACCAGGAAGGGCACATGGTTTTTCTATACATTATGGATTATTGTATAAAAAAACCATATACATATTGGTATACAAGTTAATTTTTGAGGGCCTTGTAAATCCCCCCCCCCCCAAAAAAAAAACAAAAAAAAAAAAAGAAAACTGTTGTTTTGGTGCATATTCTTATGAAGGCATCCACTGGTAGGCACCTATATATAGGAAAAATCGCTTTGAGGAAACCGGTAGAATCAGATAGCTTTTCTTGATGTTGTAGAATAGAATGTAGTCAGCCATTTTTGCTGCACCAGTGACCTGGAGAATCCGGTCACGTCGGGTAGCAGCAATCTAGAGAATCCGGTCATGACGGTGCAGCCCCTTCCATTGCACGTTAGAAAATGATTCTAGAATCATTGGTTGGTAAGGAGCAGAACTGAGTAAAGAGCAATAACTAAGGTGTTTGCGCATTCCCAAGGATAATTCTTTGTTATATATAGAAAGGAATACTTTGTTCTTCTATGAACACATGGAGCATAGGAAGGGACAAACATTTTGTCAGCTAGTGTTTCTGTCACCTCAACTTTTAAACAATCCTGCACAAATCTTCATCCCATGTTGGAGGCATCCTTTGTCCACTACATAGTTTTAAAACCATAGCAGAGGACTATAATTTTATCCATGAAATATCAATTCATGGAAAAACAAATGGAAGGCATTGTATTTTTATGCTTTTATTCATTTTCGTGTTGACGGCGACCAGATATAATACCGAAGCTTTCTAATAAAATTTCCATTCATATGCTAATTATGAGCAATTAAATCTGGCTCGCATGTCCCACGAACCATCGCATCCAACCCTGATTCACACAAGTGATCTCTGGCGCTTCGCATTTTTGATTTGGCACTCTTCATTTTGTTAATAGAGCTACATGCGTTTCATCAATTATGCTTCAACAGAATTTTTTTGTGGAGCAGGATTGGAGGCTGAAAACGATAGATCTGGTATTGTTTTCCTTAATTCCTTCTCATCCTCCCATTTCTTTCTAGAGTTTAAATCGAAGAAGCGGATTGTAATGCATAAGCAGGATGAGAATTGGCAAAAAATCCTGCATTTGATTGGTATATTGGCGTGATTTTTCACATATATAGAGCTCGGAAAGCTCGTCTGCTTCAAAGTCAATCGATTTTGGGACAATGTGGAAAGGATTGGACATGAATCTGGCGTTTGGAAGAAGAAAATCATATTCGGAAGGAAAAATAGCAGAAGGTATGATTAAATTTGCTTCTTCCAACTTATTGTGTTTGATGCAGAACGAAACGGGGTACTAGGGTTTCCGTTTGTGATGAAAGATACTGGTTTGTCTGTAACATCAGATTTACGTGAGGAAGCATAGCCTAGCCTAGACTATAGTGGCCATGGCCGTGTCTTTTCGATGAATGGATTGGATGCCCTAAATTCAAAATTCATAGCCTAGCCTGCGTTCTGTTCTGCTTTGAGTCAGTCACGTCAAAGTCTAAGCAGCCACAGTCCAAGTTTCCGTTGGATGCTCGTGAACAGTGCTTCTTTTGTCCATTTTTAAATTGTATTTTGAATTTTTAGCCCCTACTTTGTTTTTCATCCACATCCCATTGTTCTTGGTGAATCAGGACCAGAAGCACCACGAAATAGTCTGGATGTATGTAGCAAACCCGCCGAATTCTTCAGAACAATCAAGAATGACGACATTCCGGTAAGTTTTGCGCTGGATTTGGTTCTGGGTTATGGTTTTTTTCTTTTTTTTTATGCTTTAGGTTCGTCTGTTGCAGTTCGGTGTAGAAATTCCAATGCAGGAAATGGATTTGGAAGAAATGAAAACCGGGCAGAAAAAATCGCCCAGTGTGATTGCCAAGCTAATGGGTCTAGATCCAATGCCTGTTCAATCCCAGAAAATGGGCGGGCCGAGGAAGCCTTTGAAAGAGCTAAAGAATAAACAGTTTATCGATATAGATTCTACAAAAAGCGGGCCTCTCAGGCCATTGTCCCGCCTTGGCTCAACAAGGAATTTCAAACCAGAGCAGGAAAACATGGAGCCAAGGAAAACTGAAGTAATGAAGTCTGTTCAGAGATTATCTCAACGCGGCTCTGTTGCAAGGCAGGCAGCAGATCCAAAAATGGCCAAGGATTTTCTGGGCGCGATGGAACTGCTGCAATCTAACAAAGAATTTTTTCTTCGATTCCTGCAAAACCCAGACTCTGTTTCGATGAGGCAACTTGCGGAAATGCAGATGAAACAAGAAGCAAGATCAAGGCAATCAAGGCATAGCAAACAACCGGCCCAACAAGGGAGCAAACAAAAAGAAGAGGCAGGGCCTCCGAAGAAGCCAAGAGAGGTAAGGGCTCCATCGTCTTCTTCTTCTTCTTCGTCCAATAAGAAAAGAGTGTCCAGCCAAGAGCTCCAGCCTGCAAAGGCAGCAAAAAAAGACATATCACCCCATGCCCGAAATCGAGGCCTGAATCAAAGCCAAAGTATTCCCCTTAAGCGACCTATTCGTGAACAGAGCCCAAGCAGAATAGAGCTTGCAAAGCCATCCCCATCTGTAGCTTCATCTAACACCTTTACTCCACGAGCTTCTGCATTGAGCAGAGGATCTAAGGACCCCAGTAAAATAGTTCTTGTAAAACCATCCCCATCTATAAGCTCATCTAGCAGCTTTACTCCTCGATTGAGCAGAGAATTTGTGGAGTCTACTAGCAAACAAAGGCAGAATTCTAACAGTGAGCATTTGTCCAATCCAACCAGAGATAGAGGGTCAGGCAAAAGTTCAGGTACTACGAATGCAAGCAATGATCCTAAAGCAATTGCTAAACAACAGGTAAGAGAGACCGCCCCTGCTGAATTGAGGAGCAGTTATCTTGTAAAATTGAAGCGTGAAGAGCCTGCTAATGCTATTAGTACAAGTGCCATTAGGCCAGTTCAAAGCAGGGAGGCAGAGGTGGTGTCAAGAAAGGTTGTTGTTTCAGGACGAAGTATGAGCAACCCAAATTCACCTCCATCCAGAAAGGAGCCTTTAACTATTGACAGTGCAGAAGGAAGAGCAAGATTGATGGAAAAGTTGTTGGTTGTTCAAAACCAGCAGCGCAAGGATTTCTCAGTGTCAAGTCAAATTAATGGCAACCATAACATCCCCGAGAACCACATCCTTTTTCAGTCTGCAGATGCCGTAGATGGGAGCAAGAGCGACAGGTTCCAGAGAATCAATATAAATGTTGAAGCTGAAGAAGCTGTCTGTGGCCAAGTTGAAACCGCGAACGATGTGTCAGTAGTATTGACAAGGTCAAGATCACTTCCAGGTTCCTCCACAGCTGCTCTAAGGTGCTCCCAAAATGTGCAAACTTATCCACAGCAATCACATGAAATTAGTGATTTGTTTTGGAGCATTAAACATTCTAATATAATGAAGCAAGTAGTTCCAAAGCACGAAAGTGTAACTACTTCGAAGTCTTCAGAGGAACAGACTTCTGAGGTTCCCAGTCAACTGTGTAGAAGCTCTAGCGTTAAGGACACGCTACAATACAATATCATTTCTCAGGTAGTGGTTCACTTAGATAGGCTTTTGTCATTTCAATTAAACTGCCAATTTTGGCCTCAATGATGTTATGCTTTACCAGGCTGTAGATAAAGAGCCACCTTCACAACCTAGCAGGCCAATGCCCTTGATGGCAAATAACTCGAGTAATGATTCTGTCATTGCCAAGACTGAGCTACGAAGCCCAGTTTCTGTTTTGGATATCCCATTCCAGGATGGAAGCCCAAGTCCTGTGGACATAAAGTGTCATGCAACTGACCTTGAAGGTATGAACAATTTCTGCCTGCCTTCTAATTTCAGCAAGAATTTTGTTTTAACTGTTAAATATGCATCTGAATGTTCAGTTCTCACATACTGGCTTCATTTACACAGCAGTCCGTGCCCATCTCATGGAATTGGACAACAGCCAGCCAGTTTATACAAAGGCACTGGATTTAAAGACCACAGATGCAACGAGACTTGCTGAAATAGCATCTGATGGATTGCTTCAGCAAGTATCAGAAGAGAAATCTGATAGAGAAGTGCAAGTCTGGAGGAACCACAAGGACATGCAGTATGTCAAGAAGGTCCTTACTGAGGCAGATCGGTCGCAATGGTACTCTCCAAATTGTCCACTTAATCCCTCTATATTTGAGACAGTGGAACAACATTACAAACATGACTACAGTAATCAGGGGGGCAGAACAAGAGCAGCAGATACTTTGAATAGGCGTCTTATGTTTGATGTACTGAATGAAGTCTTGTTCTGGAAATTACAACCATGGTCAGATTCTAAGAGCTCATCCAATAATTGGAAGTCACTTCTTTCCTCTCCACCAAATGGGGAAAAGCTTATGCAGGATATGTATTTGGAATTAAGTGAGTTTCATAGCTCACATTGTGAGCCTGTAAATTTGGTTGAGACATTGGTTGACAAAGACCTGTCTAAAAGTCGGCATTGGACTTCTCAGGAGGAAGTAGAAAGCATTGGTGTTAAATTAGTCCGATTGCTTTTCAATGACTTGGTTGAAGACGTCATATTCGACTTGATGACCATCAGATGATGGATCTGGGAGTTGCAATCTTCTGTACATAGAACAAAATCAAGGACTTGTGTATCACTACTTTATATGAAAGGAGCATGTTCAACATTTAATTGAACCTAGGCTCCGTTTGCACATTTTTTCAAACAATACTGAGCAAAATGCTGAGTTCCACTTAGTATATCTTGTATTCTAGCAGACATTTCAAAATTAGAATTCCAACTGCCAACACGATATGGCATCTGTATCTGTTGAAATGAAAAGGATTTGACAGGAGAATTGAAGATTCAGGGAATCTGTTAAAACTCTTTCCTAATTTTCCAGACCCCAGATTGTTTCTGGCTCATTTAGGAGCAGTTAAGTAGAAACTACTGGGAATTTCAGACGCTATATTATATTACAGTGCATAATTTCTAGTTGAGATAGTTTCTCGCTGAGTGGTTAAGTGGAGAATTTCAGAACATTATATTATATTACAATGCATAATTTCCAATTGCATCATATTGCACTGGCCATTGACAAAATGTGACGTGCATATCTAACAAATTTACAGAAGCATAAAATGGTCCCATTGTGTGGAAATTGTGTGTATATTGGTCCTGGCAATTAGATGGTTTCGATTTTACTTGTGGCTTCTGGTAGACCAAAATCACATCAGTGCCAACAATGCGTTTATTACTTCTGGCTCTTCTACAAACACACTAGGTTGACACCTCGCATCCATCTTTTATCCGACTGAGCATGTGAACCCGAAACTTAGGAAATCAATAAATCTTGGTTTTTTCAACATGAATTACAGTGGAGAAGAATGACCTTCAGAAATGTGCCAATTTATTTATGCGTTTTGAGGTCTTATCACAAGGAGAGCTTTCCACCAAATATCTCAGTCACTAACAATCGCTGCTTGCGAAAGTACTTTCACTATCTTATGATGAAGAATACATCTAAAATTACATCTTATGAAGGTTATAGTGTCTGAAGGAATTGAACTCCTCAAGGAATGACTAAAGGCATCACATCTGGAATGACTAAACTGCTGATCCTAGTTACCACTGCTATTTAAATTTACATTGCGTGGAATATAAGACCCAATTATGGCCAATGTGGGCACTTTTGTTTGTTAAAGCACTCTTTCACTGAGACAGGCAGTGCTGACTGCAGCAATACTAGACTTCATGTTCTTGTAGCAAGAATGCTTCGTCAAGGTATCCTTCCAGAGCACATCCAGCTATCATTGAACTCCAAGAAACCACATCTCATGCAGGCATCCGATCAAATATCTGGCATCTCTATAACATGGCATTTGTATACATATCTGTAGGACTACTGCCATAAAGATCTAGCTTATACCCTGCTAGTATGACGTTTCTATGGCATTTTGCATATATATCCAGAAACGTATCTAGCTCATTCATGCTAACATGGATTTCAATGAATTTGCTTTCCCCGTTGTAAATCAGAAGAGAACTACATGCAGTTAAAGCAATGCCAAGATGGGATGCAAAGCAAATACATGTATTTCCTAAGCTGCTACTTAATGACCAGTACTGCTTTATTCTAATTTTAAGTACTAACTATATTCAAAGCAGAGAAATCTCCAATATTAACTTTTACATTTAAGGGAGATATAAGGGAAATTGTTAAGGAAACTTTCTAAATTCTGAAGTTGAAAGGTGTTTTCTGCCAATACCTGTAGTTGGCATTAGCAAAACAGACAAGGCAACAGATCAATCCCTTCTTGTCGAGCCTTTCCGACGTTTGCTTTCTTGCTGAGTGCCAGAAACATCAACAGGCACAATGACCAAATTCCTCAATAGTTTTTGAAGCAACCACCAAGATGTCCATGAAAGCGTTAAAAGAGGATCTAAGAAATCTGGCCTCCACAGCAGCAAAGGACACCAATTTTGGACCACAATATCCCTACTTACTTTGTCAGGCTGGAGCTCGGCATCAACTACTAATGCATTCATTAAAATTCTAGTGAGCGCTTCCGTTTCATACCGAACCTGTAGCTTGCATCTGAAAGGAAAATTATTGCCTTTTTTCTCTACTTCAGGTAATTTATATAAGTCTAGCTGAGGACGAACTAAAGTTGCAAAAGCCATTCCACCAACCCTAGATCACCGTGAAGCTCCAGGGCTTTTTACACGACAGCCTTATTTTATGACTGTCTCATTGTTATCAGAGAGCCATTTAGGTTCCACGTCAGATATAAGACGTGTCTTAAAATATTATTGAAGTTTTCTGGAGCATCCCCCCTCTACGGCAGTTCCTCGTATGCCTCAGTTGCGATTGGATTACGAGCAGGTAGAGGATTATGCCGAGATGCTAACAGACGACCTGGCAGGTATTTTGCAGGCCCCCACGCTAGAGCAGCAAACGGGCCAGCTGATTGAGCTGCTCGGCACTGCAACAGAAAGGTGTTTTGTGAAAACCCATCCGCGAAGGATCTTAGAGACCACAACCTTCCCGCGTAACCGGTGGTTTGATATTGAGTGTAAGGAACGCAAAACACAGGCTCTGCCAGGGCACAGATCCAGTTATGCGCCCACAAGCCACCGCACATTATCGTGCTTTGTTGAAGGCAAAGAAAGCACGGTATATCGCGAGGCATCAAAAGAGAATGTTTTACTTACTGGGCAGTCATCCTAGAACCTTAATTTTGGTGCAAGGTGCTTCGAAGGCCAACCCAGCCTACAGGGAACGTCACTTCTGGGCAGTGGGAACTGTACTTACAGTAGCTCTATGATCCTCAAGGGACACGAGCAGCCATACCCCCGCAGAATGGTCCGATGTTAGGAATCACAGAGGATGCTCCACGGTCTACAACATCTGGCCATGGGTAAGCAGTGGACCTGGACGGTATGCAAGTGGAGTTGCTCAAGTGGGCAGAGCAGCCCATAGTACCGACCCTAACTACCCTACTCAACAGGGTGCTACAGGAAGGTTTCCCCCGGCAATGGACCACAAGCAGGGTTGTTCCCATTTACAAGGCAGCAGATCCACACTGCCCAGCCAATTACCAGACTATCATGGCCAGTTCAGTGTTTGCAAAACTGCTAACCGGCATTCTCGAGCAGCAGTTGACCAGATGCGCATAGACAGCAGATGTGTGAGCCTTCACGCAAGCAGGGTACGTCGACACTCGACCATTGACAGCAGGGTACGCCGACAACAGGAATTGTCGGCAAGACCTGTATGGTTGCGTCGTTGACTTCGTGAAAGCTTTTGACATTGTGCCTCGGTGGGCAAGATTGTGACAACTGGGGGGGGGGGGTCCTTGTCGGTAGACCGAATGTGGTTGAGTTGTATGAGAGTTGTTCAGGCCCAATGCAGCCGATGGGACAACCATTCACCAACACGGATGTGATACGAATGAGTAAACTCCAAGCTTTATCTGCAAAACAATCATCAAGAAATAAAGCAAATAAGCACAAATCCACCCCTTAAGGGCAAAGATCACCACCCTAACCGGGCTATCCTGAGCAAGAGAACTTCTGAAAAAGACTGAATTTAGGAATAGGAATGGTTTGAAGGAAATCAATTTAGCCACTAAAGATATCCATCTCTAACAAGATCTCAAATTCATAGATGGGCAGAAAATATCGACTAGGCTGGAATAGAGTTTAGGCGACCACAAAAGAGTTGAAGGATTCTCCAATCTCTCAATCATCAATACAAAGGGTCATTCTTAAGGTTTCTATAGATAAAAAATAAGAATATGGAATTGGAGTTGGGTTGAAGCCGATTGGAGATAGTCCCCATAGATCTGGAGCCGAATTACAGATATCGGATGGCTGGTTCTATTGAACACCACTGGTCGCATAAGCATAAGCACTGCTCAAGTCCAATTGTTGGTTGTGCTCGTTGCTGTTGCTCGCAATTGTCCGCAGCCATTGACGATGTCGCCTAAGTTGTCATCCTTGGTCGTTTGTGTCTGCCCCCCTAGTCGCTGGTGTCTGACTGCTATATAGTAGTTGCAACCCTTAATATCGATGCCTACCTTTTATAAAAGGTTTCACTGCATTAATGGTTTAAAGGCCCTATTCAAGGACTCTTTAGGATATTTTCGAGTTCTTCCTGTACTTTTCTATGGCTAGAGTGGAAAGGGACCGGGCCCGAAAACGGGCACGGTCTTTATTAGTCCAGGTCACTCCTGAAGCTGTCCATCAGGACATGTTTTCCCGATTACAAGAATT
>JAANSK020263394.1:0-12170 GCA_011763485.2 Isoetes engelmannii | reverse complement strand
GTGAGTTTATAGCACGATTAACATTAACATGATTAGCACAACTATTAACATGATTGTAACTTCACCTATAACTTGCAGCTATAGCTGTTTTTTTGCTGTAGCTAATATCAACATATAACTATAACTGTCACCTAAATTTAACTATTATTTGTCTGTAACTGCCAACTATGAGCTGAACCTCTAACTGCAACTGTAACACTAACTGTAACCTAAACTGAAACATGAAACATGACTGTACTTGAAACCTGAAACTGACTGTAATTGAACCTGACTGTAACTGTAACTTAAGCTGCAGATGTACTTATAGCCACTTTCACCTGACTGTAATTGAATCTGACTGTAACTGTAAATGTTCTCTTGCTCTGTTGTCCTCTTTCTTTTTCCCTTTGGCTTGCTTGCACTTGCATCTTCCATTACTAACATATAGATTAAGAGGAATGACTGATGCTTACATGATCTTTTTGGTCTTCAGGAATGTCTTCAATCATGTGTTCCCAATCCGATAACAAGGAAGCTCTACGTGGTGGTCCTAGTCTGCCAAAAAGCATGCTCAGATTCTTCTGGTGCTCCTCATCAATTAGCAAGGAAGCTTTAATTCATCTAGTTCCTCCCAATTCCGGTGTTACAGCACCACTGATTGAAAGAAAAATTAACGTAATTCAATTGTAGGATTTTTTTTTTTATAGGGAAGTAAAAAAAAAAGTTGCCTGACAAATTTGGTTACGCTTTCGGCATGGTAGCATCAGTCTCAAAAGTCTTGCTTCATGTGATCATCATCATCAGATACAAGCTTGACGGACTCTGGTATCACTGTGATTCTTGAAGCCGAAATTCTCTCGAGTTTCTTGGAGCAATTTTTTGAAAACGTCCTACGTGGCACGGTTAGTTGCCATAAAAGCCAAAAGAAACGAGCTACTTTTCTAACTATTTGGGGGGGGGGGGGACAAGGGGGACAAACTAAGTGAGACACTATTGCATGCTTCCACCCAGGGACTATGTTGTGTAGGCAGATGCGGCTGGTGCTGCATAGACGTGGTGAATCCGTCGTTGAAGTAGGGGTGGAGATTGTTGTTTATAAACCCAACAGTTTGAATGTACGCAGAGATTAAGCTGTGAAGAATCCAGCAGGTTGAAGTGGTGCATGGTGGGGCTGTGGTAGGAGAAAAGGTAGGAGGCTGAGTATTGGTTTATTGGGTTCAAATCCCAGACTCTGAATTGTAACACATGATACTTTGATAAGTGGTTGACTAAATACTCTTATAAAGATTTTATAATATACAAACTCCTAGAACATATCATGATAATAAGATTCTAATTTAAAAAATAACTTCTAAATAGTAATATACAAATGATATCTTAAGAATCGTATAACAATATTTGAAAAATAATAAATTATTAATTTTAAATATTAAAGTTATGTATTAACTATATATAATGGTACTTGAGAAAGTGTAAAAAAACTGTCAATACTTTATTATAGTAATGTTATTACAAAATTATAAAATTTTAATCTTATAAATTGTTAAGGTTTTTTTACTACTATTGAAAAGCAATTATTTGTTACATTTTAATACTCTTAAATCTTTATAAATTGTGAAAGAATAATATAAGTTTTAAAAGTCTTTTAAATTATTCAAATAATTTTTTAAGTTGAATTTAGATAGATGATAAATTTGATATTTTAAGAACTATAGTTTGAAACTTTTTAGATTATAAATTCAATATTCTAAAAATTATCTTTAAATATAGTTCAATATTGTTGAAATAAGTAAGAAAATATTATTTCATTTAGAATAAAAAAGAAGAGGAAATTGAACAAAACTCAGGTTCACCTTCAGGAGAAGCTTGTGAAGACAAAAATTCAATTAGAGAAAGTATTTCACCTTGAGGAGGAATTGACGAAAACAGAAATTCATTTGAAAGAAGCGCTTGAGAAGGCAAAAACTGAATTAAAACTTCAGGAGGAGTTTGCGAAGATAGAAAATCAATTAGAGAACTTCACATTGAAGAGGATTTGCGAAAATAGAAATTTAATTGAAAGAAGCTCTTGAGAAGACAAAAACTAAATTGAAACTTTAGGAGGAGTTTGTCGAAGATAGAAATTCAATTGAAAGAAGCGTTTGAGAAGACAAAAACTGAATTGAAAGAAGCATTTGCGCAAAGTAAGAAAGACAACATTGAACTTGGGATGTCTGAATTTTTGTCTTCCTTTATAAATATCATATAATATACTTATACTTATGATATTATATTCAGGTTCAGCTTCGGGAGGAGCCCGCGAGGACAAAAACTCAATTATTAGAAGCAGTTATGCAAAATAATAAGGATATACAGGAGGAAGACACGTTCCTTAAGGCTTTTATAGCGAAAATTGTAAGTTTATAACCATCATTTGTGATTGTGTGATTCTATATTTAAGTGTTTAAAGCCTTCCCACATAAAAATTTGTTATAGATGTGTTATATATTCTAAAAATAAGTATTTTTTATATATAGGTATCGATATCTATTCCAGAATCTGTTGAGCCTTTCACGTCTCATGCTTCTCCACCATGTAAAATTTTTTGTTGAAAATATTTATTTAGTTGAATTTTTTTTTTCCGGTTATGTAGGGATGTTTCTTGTTTGAGCCTCCTTTTATCTATATAAAATCCATTCTTCAAACCTTGAGATGCATCAGTCCCTATGCAGCCATCGAGAAGTGAACTTTGCATGTCTTTACATATAGTTTGTCCAGACCCCTACCCCCTTTTAGCAGACCATCATTGTCCCTTTCTTTTGGTTATTCAACATTTTCGCTATTCTCAAAACATTGGTGATAATGAGAAGTATCCGTTCCAACAACATCCACATCTAACCATGTCCAAATAAGAGCGCAGGGGGAGCACATACAGCATGATATACATGATATACGTACGCCATTGCTCTTACATGAGTCTACTATGCATCCCTTAGAGGTTGTCCCCAAAAAATATGAGGTAAGTTTTAGTATAATAGATCAGTATTATTTAATATGATATTATTTGATTATTTATTATTAATGTATAGCGCAAGGTTGGTAGACCTCTTCCACTTGTCTACAAGCGGCATGCGAAGAGGTGGACACCGCCTAAGGATTTAAGCTTTCCTACTTCTAGTACAGAGAAATAAGTGACGATCCTTACAGAAAGGAGAAGGGTGGTGGAGGAAGATATACGAGAACAAGAGAATCAATGTTTTCTACTTCTAGTATAGAGAAACAAATGACGATCCTTACAGAAAGGAGAAGGGTGGTGGAGGAAGACATACTCTTGTGTTTGGCAATCTTACTTTGGAGTGTCTCTTCCTTGGTACGTAAAATTATTTATTATTATTTGATAGTCTGTTAATCTTGCTCATATGACATATTCAACAAAATTTGGACTTATTCATATTTAATAGATAGCACTTCAAGGATGCCATTATAGAATTATGTTTTTTTTTTTTAACTCTTATTGAGTTTTATAAATTTTATAAGTTTTATTATATAAGCCTATCAAATTAAAAGCATGACATCTATCAGAGCATAAAGTTTACTTTTCTATACTAATTTTTGCTTGAACATAATTAGAATAAAAATTTTCAAAGAGATAATTTTGGAAATATAAATTCTCAATTTTTAGTGGTTTAAGCAATTTATAGTTTTACAACAACATAATTTGTAAATGGGTTATGATACTTTCATAAGCGGTTGACTAAATATTCGTATAAAGATTTTTTAATATACAAACTCCTAGAACATATCATGATAATGGGATATTAATTTAAAAAATAATTTTTAAATAGTAATATATAAATGTTATTTTAAGAATCTTATAAACAATGGAAAAAAAAATTATTGATTCTAAATATTAAAGTTATGTATTAACTATATAATATAGTACTTGTAAAAGTTTAAAAAATTGTCAATAATATATTATAGTAATGTTATTACAAAATTATAAAATTTTAAACTTATGAATTGTTAAGGTTTGTTTACTACTATTAAGAATTTATTATTTGTTACATTTTAATAACTCTTAAATCTTTAGAAATTGTGAAAGAACTATATAAGTTTTAAAAGTCTTTTAGATTATTTAAATGATCTTTAAGTTGAATTTAGCTAGATGATAAATTTGATATTTTAAGGACTATAGTTTGAAATTTTTTAGATCATAAAATCAATATTCTAAAAACTATCTTTGAATATAGCTCATTATTGTTGAAATAAGTAATAAAATGCTATTTAATTTATAATAAAAAAGAGTTTGCGAAAACAGAATTGAAAGAAGCGCTTGAGAAGGCAAAAACTGAATTGAAACTTCAGGAGGAATTTGCGAAGATAGAAATTCAATTGAAAAAAGCGCTTGAGAAGGAAAAAACTGAATTGAAAGAAGCATTTGAGCAAGCTGAGAAATATAACATTGAAAAAGTATGCCTGAATTTTTTGTCTTGCTTTATAAACATAATATAATTTACTTATATATATGATATTATATTCAGGTTCAGATTCGGGAGGAGCTTGCGAGGACAAAAGCTCAATTATTAGAAGCAGTTATGCAAAGTAATAAAGATATACGGGAGAAAGACGCATTCCTCAAGGCTTTTATAGAGAAAATTGTAAGTTTATAACCATCCTTTGTTATTGTATGATTCTATATTTAACTGTTTAAAGCCTTCTCATATAAAAATTTGTTATAGATGTGTTGTATATTCTAAGAATAATTATTTTTTATGCACAGGTATCGGTACCTATTCTAGAATCCATTGAGTCTTCCACGTCTCATGATGCAGCAGTCCCTATGCAGCCACTGAGAAGTGAACTTTGCATGTCTTTATGGATAGTATGTCTAGATCCCTGCCCTTTTTACCAGACCGTCATTGTCCCTTTCTTTTGGTTATTCAACATTTTTGCTATTCTCAAAACAATTGGTGACAATGAGAAGTACCCATCCCAACAACATCAGAGTAGATTAGTAGAGCCATGTTTATGGATAAAAAGCCGAAAATATTTCTTATGGATTGACACTGTTGTTATCCACCATAACATAAACAATGGGTTTAAACAACAGATCTGGAAGCAAAAAATTAGCTCATATGCAGAAAAACATAAGAACCTTACCTTACATGTGATGTGATCACTGGATTCAGCCATAGCCTAGATTTGCACAATAGTTGCCATGGCTCAGAGTGGAGTGTCGTAAATAAAACACCCAGAAGAAGACATCTAAATTGCCAAGCTTCCTACAGTTTAAATAAAACAATGATTCAATACGTTACTGTAACAATGTGACCCATTTGGTACTAGGGCAACACTGTAGCATTAGGACATACTCCGGCAACCCAGGCATTCATCAATAGATGAATCCATTTCTGTTCCGCTTAACAACAATAAATCCTTCTTATAGATTAATCTATCGGCACCGATTCATGAAGAATGGGCACCAAACCCTGCACGAACTGTTTCAACTGTTTTGTTCCATTCTACTTTTGAACTTTCATACCTAATTTGAATATGCTGCTCGTCCATTTTTTTCATTTGACCGATCTACAATAATTAATATATTATAGGTTTAATAAAAAACCTTTGAGCTTATCTTGGTCTTTAAATATGCTTAGGTTGATTTTAACCTAGCATTAGCGCTTGAAATATACTTGAAGATCCCTGTCGCTTATCTGCACATAACCTTGAGCACTTTATATCCCTAACTTCACATTATTATAATATGGAAATTCCATCACTCTCCCTTCATATTATAATCTCTGCAACTGATCATGTCCCTTAGAATACTGAATTTAATTTCTGTCATGGCTTTGGGAGTATGTCTGCTAGTTGTTGCCCTGTATGCACATAATGAACATGTATAATATTTCTCTTGACAAGATTCCTCTAAAGTGCATCTCTAGTTCAATGTGTTTAGTCCTTTCATATAGAATAGGCTTTTTTTTATCATGGCTATACAACTTGTACTGTCAAAATGCAATGTTAAAGGATCTTGCTGGACCATTCCAAGCTCATTTACTAGCTTTCTACTCCAAACAATTTCCTTTCCTGCAAGTGTAGTAGCTGAATATTCGGCTTCTGCAGATGATAGTGCTATGGCACTTTGCTTTTTTCATTTCCTTGATATTGGTCCACCTACCAACATTAAAATGAATTCAGATATAGATTTTCGTTCATCAGGCTCCCCACCCCAATCTGAATCACAAAAAGACTATAATTCTAGATTGCTTTGTGAACTTTTTCAGGTTTGAAAAAAAAAAGCCTAATCTTGGCCGCCCACGTGAAAAATCCTGGCCGCATGATGGTGTTGATGGAGACAGACTTACACTATATTATTATAATATAAGATTATTCATTTATAGCATGCAAGGAGAAAAATGAGCAGCATCGGTCGACATTAGACTTACACTATATTATTATAATATAAGATTATTCATTTATAGCATGCAAGGAGGAAAATGAGAAGCATCGGTCGACATTGTTCTTACATCACCCTTCGTCATAATTACATCCAAGACAAGACAGGCGAGCAAAGAAACTATGAGATATGGCTATATGTCTAGATGCATGAACTCTTTCATTTCTACAAGAAAGTGGTTGATTGTTCTGCATCCCCATCGCCTATTCTACACTGCTTGTTTTGAGGATAATGCTTTCCTTTTGAGATTTCACACTTTGATCCTGGCACCCTTGCCCTTGCCGGATCCGTCCAGGACGTTGCACCGTGTCCTCCCGTAGAGGGAGGGTGCTGACCCCACAAGGGGGATCCTTAAAAACCCTTATGGGAAGGCCTTGATGACGGACAAGCGACTTCCCCACCCCAGAAATGCAAATTGACTCTGGTATCGGACTCATAATGCCGACATTAGACATGGGACAGAGTTTCGTAGGCAGAAGACCACTCTATCTCCAAGAAGCTTCAAAGTAGCTCATATTCAACACTCTTCTAGTCAATTGGCCTAGGAGGTGGCTGCAAAATACTGCCATGTGAGGCATTCGTGTTCCTTTCTTTGGAGAAATTGACCGTGTAATCTGGTCAATAGGATAATTCCAGACGACGTGGCGAAGCCGAATCGCCATTCCAGATACCCCTCACTGCCCGAACGACAAGGCACTTGGATTTTTGCACAGTCGTCCAAAGGACGCTTCACGGTATAGCAAGCTCCCCCGAGCGAATCTTGGATTTTTTGGAACCTACTCGAAGAAGAGCCATTGAACAGAGGATTCAATGGCCGGATAGGTGAACCGAGCTCTGGGATGGTGGGCATTCACGTACGCCTCTCCCCCCCCCCCCCCCCCCCCCCGAGGAGCGATGGCAGGAAAGGCTGCCTCGGGAACTTTTTTGGGGTCCGTCTCTTGGGATATGGCTTCTCCCCTCCCGTGAGGCATCCACGCAAAGTCCTTTCGAACTGGGGAAGTGTACCGCCTAGCGATAGGCAGCCCAGACGGGGGGGTGGGTGTCTTGGCACCCTTGCCCTTGTCGGATCTGTCCAGGACCTTGCACCATGTCCTTGCATAGAGGGAGGATGTTGACGCCAGAAGATGGAAATTTAAAGCCACCCGGAAGCAGTTTGCCCCAAGCGTCCTGTCGCTCAGGCCCCGATGATGGACGGGCCACTCCCCCACCCCGAAATCGCAAACCATCTATTCCAATGGACTCAGAACGATGGCATTAGACAGGGGACCAAGTTTCGCAGGCAGAAGACTACCTCATCTCCAAGAAGATCCAAAGTAGATCATATCTGACACTCTTGTAGTCAATTGGCCTAGGAGGTGGCTGCAGAATACTGCCATATGAGGCATTCGTGTTCCTTTCTTTGGAGAAATTGACCGTATAATCTGGTCAATAGGGCAATGCCGCCATTCTGGACGACGTGGCGAAGCCGAATCGCCATTCTGGATACCCCTCAGTGCGCGAACAACAAGGCACTTGGATTTTTGCACAGCCGTCCAAAGGACGCTTCACAGTTTAGCAAGCTCCGCCGGACGGATCTTAGATTTTTTGTAACCTGCTCGAAGCAGAGCCATTGAACAGAGGATTCAATGGCCGGATAGGTGAATCGAGCTCTGTGACAGTGGGCATACACGTACGCCCCTCCCCCGGAGGAGCGATGGTAGGAAAGGCTGCCTCAGGAACTTTTTTGGGGTCCGTCTCCTGGTATATGGCCTCTCCCCTCCCTTGAGGCATCCACGCAAAGTCCTGGCCTTGTTCGAACTGGGGAGGTGACTAGCGAACTGTTCCAACACTCTTGTAGTCAATTGACCTAGGAGGTGACTGTAGAATACTGTCATGTGGTGCATTCGTGTTCCTTTCTTTGGAGAAATTGACCGTATAACCTGGTCATAGGGTAATGCCGCCATTTCTGACGATGTGGTGAAGCCGAATCGCCATTCCGGAGATCCTTCACTGCCCGCACAATAAGGCACTTGGATTTCCGCACAACCATCCAAAGGACGCTTCGCGGTTTAACAAGCTCCCCTGGACGGATCTTGGATTTTTTAGAGCCTGCTCAAAGCAGGGACATTGAACAGAGGATTCAATGGCCGGATAGGCGAACCGAGCTCCGGGAGGATGGGGATCCCCCCTCCCCCAGAGGAGCGGTGGCAGGAAAGGTTGCCTCGGGAACTTTTTGGGGTTTGTCTCTTGGGGTATGGTTAAATGATGATTGATATTTTATGATCCTAGAGAAAGAAAAAAGAAAGGCAGATGCAAATCATGGTCTTGTATAACTACAATATTATATATGCTAGAGCATTGATGTACAGTGCACAGAGCCCCTGGAACAGAGAGTTCACACCAAATAAGAGCAAGAAATGAAGAATTTATTTGATCACAAATAAAGTACTTATTTCTTCTGATCCTGGCAAAACGAAATTCACAAATCAACATGTAGATAGCCCATGGTATGATGTAACAGCCAGCAAGCAGCCATGCCATTAAGCAACTTATCCTAGGATATAAATAAGAACAGCTCTGCATACTCTTTGCTCTCTATACCAAAAACAAAGAACTCTATATTTATATTACCAAAAAGTTGATGAATGCAACTATTTCACGTGTTGAATATGCAGCTTGAATATTAGAAAAAATACAGGAAAAGGTACCTTGGTAATGCCATTCTTTTGGCCCATCTCTAATTCGCCTGGATTGCTACAGTTAAGGGAAAAGGTAGCCTCCGATTGCTGCGAATCCGACCTATGTTTTTAATTTTGTTGTTGGAGATATACAACAAATTGCTTGAAACAGGCCGTCATTGAGAAGTAGAGCTGCTATGGAGAAGTAGGATCCAATCCGGGAGTCTCCGCTATAGCTAAAGCAGAAAGACCAGAGTAAGCGCATTCATTGAAGAGCTGAGACTATTTAAAACCTTCCAAGAAGAGAGCAATGCCAAATACATTATGGAGAGCCCAACTATGCTATGACTATGGCACCACAAAGAGAAGTGAGAAGGAAAATACGACCCAGATACCTGTTCAATACAACCAAAGCCTAGATCAGGGGCTTTCAACATAGAAAAGCTCAAAGATAGAACTCAGCCAAATCCATACTCATCCATAGCCATAGCCAGAGATGCGACTGCCGGATCCATGGAGGAGCAAGAGAGATTGGAGTCGTCCTATGCAGCCGCCGAATCCATGGCTCCTTAGAACTAAATTAAACGTAATTCCATGGTTAATGGTTCCTTATGCTACATATTAAGGTATTTAAGTACCTTCTTAGCTGTCTGCCAGTGCATTGCCCTAAAATTGTTACAGTACATCCTTAAGATGTTGACTGCATTAGATATGTCTGGCCTTGTGCAGTTAGCCAAGTAATTAAGCACCCAATTAATTCTCTATAAGGCAAGTTAGGCTGCGCAAATCCAAAGAAGCTGAAAGGATGTAGCAAAATGTTTAACAATTTGCTAAGCGGTCGTAGAGATCCAATGCAAAGTTCATACGAAAGCTGACATAATGATGCATGGGAAAGCAAAACGTATTGGAATAAGTCCAATATGAATTGTTGTAGATATAATTCGATAGAGTTAGGGAAATGAAACAGTTCCCAGACAATGAAAAGAATGTGAGGGTGAGAATATAAGTTGCACAAAAATTATCATCTTCAAAGTGATCAGTTTTGGAAAAGACGTGCAATGTGCAATTCATAACTCCTATTGATTTTAATATTACCACTCCTAGCAAGATACGCTGAATTTATACATCAGCACATAATTTGGTACGTAGAAGATCAAAACAGGTGGTTGCCAGTAATCATGTTATAGCATAACAGACCCATGGTACAATTAATTGAACATACGTTTCAAGAGAGTTAGGGCTGAGTGGAATAGTAAATATCCCAATCATGGACAACCCATCGATTAGAGATGAGGAAGGTTTAAAAGAACAAGTGGGAATGTAATTTTAAGGCAAAAGCAAACCCGAGACACTTGTTGCAATAGAGAAGTCGCCCAATGCATGAAGAAGTATAATTCATACACGGAATACACGAAGCTTGCCAAGCTTGGGATTATATTAAGTTAAAGAAAACTATAAAATTTTGTTAACATGGGGTATATACTATTTAGGGAATTTTACCTAAATGCCCCTATACTATGCGTATATTACCAAAATGCCCTTGGTATTTAGATTAATTCCCAAAATGCCCCCAGTCAATGAAATACAACTGTAGTTTAATGTATTTACTTAAATGCCCCTGGATTATTTTAGAATTTACAAGAATGCCCTTTTACCATAATGCCTTGCCCTCTTTGATCCGTTGAAGAAGGCAATCCAAATTTGGGAGGGTAAACTCTGGTTGAACCACTTAACTGGTGTAGCTAAGTTGCTAGACATGGAGGCTGTTGGATTGAAATATTGAGCAAGATCTTCATCAAAAAAGCATTGTCATTCCACCATGAGTCTCCATTTCAGATCCAATCCAACTCAACTATAATTTTGCAACCAAACAGGGCAACACAATCCAGCACTACAACTCCCATTATATCCTGCATTTGCAGCTCCAGCTCCAGCATTCCGACAACAATTTTGGAAGTATGTGGTTTAAACCAGATTGCATTATGGCCTAATCCCTGCTCCAACTTCCGCTCCACTTGTCCACATCTCTTTTTTCTTCCCCTTTAAGCTTTTTATGGGTAACCACAGTATAATAACTTTTGTAACTTTTGCAAATATAGTTACACAGACGTTGTCTAGCTCAATAATAGCTCAAATGCATTGGTTGCGACAGGTCTGCAGATCATCCGATGGAGTTCTGGGGTTAAAAGACAGATGTGGAATTCATCCCACTCAACTTGATTGTTGAGAAATAAAACTTGCAAGCATGAGTTGGAGCCAACAGTTCAGAAATAAAACCTTGACCTAGAGTTGTCCTATAGGTCTCCATGCCCAGCAACTTAAATTTGGATTACCTCCTTCAATGGATCAAAGAGGGCAAGGCATTCTAGTAAAAGGGTATTCTTGTAAATTCCAAAATAATCCAAGGGCATTTACGTGAATACATTAAACTACACTTGTATTTCATTGACTGGGGGCATTTTGGTAATTAATCTAAATACCAAGGGCATTTTGGTAATATACACATATAGGGGCATTTAGGTAATTTTCCCTACTAATTTATTCCCATATAATACGGGTTGAGAAGACAACAAGAGGGTCAAAAAGATCTAAGGTATAACTTGATATGTTACCCCTAAGTAAATGGAAATTTGTTGTCTTTCACAACAAAAGGTTTAGCAGGATGCTCTGCACTTAGTGTGCAGCTAATGATTGAAAATAATAAAGTAACACCCATGATTGGTCAGCTTAAAGGGCGTAGACCCTAGTTGCAGATAGCATGTTCATGAAAAATGGATAATGGCCATACATTACTTTTAGGCAACATGGAACCGAAAAGGTGGTCACCTTCACAGCTTCGAATGAGTTGCATGACTTGAAAAAAGAAGAAAAGAAAATGGCCTCTACTAGCATGCGGGGGATGAACTTTGGCTAGAGACTACTTGAAGAGTATAAGGAATGTAATAGAATTACATATGTTAGGAATTTAGTTCATAATAGCCCTTTATGTGGGATTACTATACATAACCACGATTTCACTATTTTGACATTATTCCTTGATTTTGAACTCTACAAATAGTGACAACCCCATTTTCAACACTGTGAGATTTTATGTA
>JAANSK020263383.1:0-12172 GCA_011763485.2 Isoetes engelmannii | reverse complement strand
CTTCTAGAAAATATGACTACATCATCAGCATATAATAATAAAAATATTACATACCCCATTAGTGTTACTCCATCTCCTCCACTAGTAGATATCCAGTCCTCCAGTTCTGTTCATCAATGAAAATACCAAACAGTGTAGGTGACAATGGGCACCCATGCTTAACTCCAATATTGCTTTCAATTCCAACATCCTGTGGTAATGGGAAGGATAAATGTACCCATACCTTTTCATGAGAGAGAGAGAGAGAGAGAGAGAGAGAGAGAGATGAAATGAAATGTTATTACGTCTACGGAGACCTCATAGGTCTATAAGACGATAAAAATGTAATTACAACAATTTTTCTGAGAAATCCTCCTCAAGGGCTTCCTCAGCTCTCTCCTCATAATCATAATCACTCTCAATATCAAAAGACATATTTCTTTCTATACATGTTTCTCTACATTTTAATATATCAATCACAAAAGCACCAACTACATTTGCATCTAGGACAAAAAATTGTGATAAACTCTCTATTTTGATGTCATACCGAGTTCTTAATAACTCGTATGTTGGGCATACAATCAACACATGATGCTCATCTTCCAATTCTGTGCCGCCACAAACCTTGCATGTTCTGCTTTCCCTGGGTAATTTACACCAACGTCCCGCTTCCACACCTAGTCTGTGTGAACTTAGACGAAGCCGGCTGATGGCATGTCTCTTACCTATGGAGATGTTTTCCTGTAAGTGTCTATCCTGCATTAGATTTGGATTCATATGCAATCTATACAAACACATCTTAGTCGGTGGGTTCTGCCACAATTTGTCTACTACCTTCCTTTTGACCCACTGCCTAATATCTCCATCATAGGATAACGCATCATCCAAGGAAATATCCCATCTTCCCAGCCAAGCCAAGACTAGACATCATTGCATTATAAGGAATCCGGTCATCTGTTTGTTTCTTCAGTTTTCTTACATAGCGGATCCTGATCATTGCTTCACCTTCCATCGGCATCAGACCGCATTCAGCTAGCAGCATAGGAAAAGGGGTTTGCATTTTGGCTCCTATCTCCTGTCTCAGAAACTTCTTTAGCACTTGTTCTATATCCTCCCATAATCCTCTGGGCAGACTCGGCACCCATACTTCGCAGTCATAGAGCACTATGGTCTGCACCAGCACAAAAAAAAGTTTAATTTTCATTTCCCATGACCATAGATGAATTCGCCTGCTTATGCTTTGCATAGTATACAAAGCCTTAAGACCGCCTTCAATCCTCTGTGCTATGCATGTATTCCATCTGTGATTTCGATGGATTTCAAGCCCCAAGTATTTGTAGGATTCACAAGTCTAAATTTCAGCCCCTTTAAACTTGAAGCATGTCTGCCTAAGAATCCCAACTGCCATAACCTTTGTTTTATCAAGATTCACCTGCATATCCGTATGATCACAAAAGGAAGCTAAGGCATCAATGTGCTTCTGCATTTGTTCAGGAGTACGGGAAAAAATGACCACATCATCAGCATACATTAATAATCTTACCACATATCCATGCAGAACCATACCATCTCCTCCATTCGCACTAAGCCAGTCATCAAGACTATCAATGAATAATCCGAACATGGTAGGTGATAGGGGGCAGCCCTGCTTAACCCCGACATTACTTAAGATTGTATCAGGAGCATCTAGTGAAAAGGCGAATAATAATTGTTCCATTCGTCTCCATAATTTATCTCTGGGTACCTTAACAAACGCCTTCTTAAAGTCTACAAAAAGAATGTAAACTGGCTTCTTCTTTCCCTTAACTGAGTCCATGATTGCTTTCACAGTAACAAGATGATCCGTAGTGGATCTGTGAGCTCGGAATCCTGCTTGTGTTTCAGACCTTACATACTTTTCTTCCGTCCATTGGCTTAGCTTCTTCTCTACAATAGTGGCAAATAATTTGGAAAATAGGCTGCTGACCATCAAGTACGATAATTATTGGCTACTGTAGGGTCTCCACCTTTCCAAAGAGGCACAATACGGTTAGTCTGCCATGAGAACGGGAAGCCTTGTACAAGCACCAAATTGAACATTTAGTTACACCTACATATAGTTCCTTGCTTGCCCATTTCAAAAATTCTGCACCAAGATCCTGTATGTCTCTGGATTTTCCATTTGATAGTCTTTTGATTCCTTTTGCAACTTCTTCTACGGTTATAATTAGGTCCGACCTGCCCCTTCCATCTTCACCTATGCCTGTCATATGATATAATGCATGTACATGTTGCCACAAATCTTGCACTGTGATGGAAATCTCAGTCTGGGCTTTTTCATCTTATTCTAAAATTTTGACATGAAGAGAGGGAGGGAGGGAGGGAGGGAGGGAGGGAGGGAGAGTTAACGAAGGATTGCATTGCATTTTAAGAAACACAACCACGATTTGTAGCCACACATAGTTTGGCATCTTTATGGAAAAATTTCATTCTACTTTGTTTATAAAAATGTATAAGGGAATCGCTCGTTGGACGACATCCCAGCGTAGGAAAAGCGGCCGATGCCGAAGGCGGAGGCTGCTTTGACTACGTTGGACTGTCGCCCAATGAGCACTTCACTCAACGTGAAGTTCGACTGGGAGACTTTCAGTCGTCGATCTCCTATCTTCAACGGCCAAGGTGAACTATGTGCAGAATTCAAAACAAGAAGCAGGGTAAAAAAGACGGACATGGCAGAATGCAGGTAAAAGACTGCGAACCTTTCTCTTGAAAAGCAAATTGGCACGCGTCATCACGTGACTGGTTGAGATGGTTGAAAGTCTCCCAATCGTACTTTACGTCACCTTGAATACAATGTGAGTGTATGGTAAAAGCTACTAGCTTACCTACTACTACACAGTATGTGGTATAATAGGCCCATCTAGCTTAGCTACTACACATTACTACGTTAGCCTGCTCTTGTGATACATGACTTTGACTTAGTTTATTGTAGAGCGTAGATATTGCATGGTTGGTAGCCTCCTGAGGTTTCTGAGTAGCATAATGATGTAGAATACCGTTTAACTTGCAGTAACATTCAATCTTGCATTTCTCACTATTGATGAAGTTTCTTGTTGAGTGCCAAGCTTTTATCTCATATCATCATGGCCCGATAGGGTCCCATGTACGTAAAAAACTCATCTATCTATCTATCTATCTATCTATCTATCTATCTATCTAAATTGCAACTGATAATAATGCACTATCAATGAGTATAAAATAGTTCTGCCATGGATATCAAATATGTTGAGTTAGATGTATAATAATGCACCATGCACTTATATTGGTACCCCACATTACGACAGTCAAAGGTCTATGTTTCTTTTTTGCTTTTTGAAAGATTCAATTATATGTGGTCAACAATATAAAAGATGCGGACAACGTAACAACCACCCCATGTGAAAATTGGATCATATGAAGAGATGACGACTCAGCAACGTTAGAACGACATAAGGTCTCGCACCAGCAAATAATGGATTCTTCTTTTTTTCTTTTTGCTTTTTATAAAATCTTGCACCGGCAAATAATGGGTGTTTTTGTACTAAGATTACATCATTCAAGGTCAAATGGTGTTTTTCTATATATGGTGTTTTTGTACCAACATTAGGTTACTCAAGGTCAAATGCTATTTTCGTATATATGATATGATAGATGTAAAATTTTAAGGTCCACGGGAAGTCGTAGCTTATGTTGCAGAAATTGTTATATTTAAATTGACAAGCTGCAAAAATTGTTATCTTTAAATTGACAGGCATGTTCATTTAAGTGATGTTTTATAATTGGAACGAGTAACATTTGCTTGCAAATGTGGTAGTACCTTATCAATCTAATATTATAGTATAGCATAGAATATGTTTTAGTTGACTTCTTTGAATCATGCTATACTTGCTATGCTAGACATTCCACGCCAACCAGCACCTTTTCCAGAGGTCTCTTTTTATATTCATAGGTGGGGATTGGATTCTAGAAAACGCTAACCTTCTAAACATTTTCTTCCAGTTTAATCCCCCACCCAACATCTTGAAAGTGTTTTATGTATTTAACTATTGAAACGTGACTGGTTGAGATGGTTGAAAGTTTCCCAGCCGTACTTTATGTCACCTTGAATACAATGTGAGTGTATGGTAAAAGCTACTAGCTTACCTACTACTACACAGTATGTGGCATAATAGGCCCATCTAGCTTGGCTACTACACATTATTACGTTAGCCTGTCTTTTGTGATACATGACTTTGACTTACTTTATTGTAGAGTGTAGATATTGCATGGTTGGTAGCCTCCTGAGGTTTTGAGTAGCATAATTATGTAGAATACCGTTTAACCTACAGTAACATATGATTGTCAATCTTGCATTTCTCACTATTGATGATTGATTGATCCCATCAAGTTTCTTGTTGAGTGCCAAGCTTTTATCTCATATCATCATGGCCGATAGGGTCCCATGTACGTAAAAAAACCCATATATCTATCTATCTATCTATCTATCTATCTATCTATCTATCTATCTATCTATCTATCTATCTATCTATCGGAATTGCAACTGATAATAATGCACTATCAATAGGTATAAAATACTTTTGCAATGGATGTGTAACAATATATTGAGTTAGATGTATAATAATGCACCATGCACTTATATTGGTACCCCACATTACAACACTCGAGGTCTATGAACCATGCACTTATATTGGTACCCCACATTACAACACTCACTCAAGGTCTATGTTTCTTTTTTGCTTTTTCAAAGATTCAATTATATGTAGTCAACAATACAAAAGATGCGGATGGCATAACAACCACCCCATGCGAAAATTGGATCATGAAGGGATGACCGGTCAACAACGTTAGAACCGACTATGATAAGGTCTTGCACCAGCAAATAATGGATTCTTTTTTCTTTTTTTGTTTTTGCTTTTTATAAGATCTTGCACCGGCAAATAATGGGTGTTTTTGTACTAAGATTACATCATTCAAGGTCAAATGGAGTTTTTCTATACATGGTGTTTTTGGACCGACATTACATTACTCGAGGTCAAATGCTTTCATATATATGATATGATATGAAATTTTAAGGTCCATGGGAAGCAGTAGCTTATGTTGCAGAAATTGTTATATTTAAGTTGACAGGCTGCAGAAATTATTATCTTTAAATTGACAGGCATGTTCAGTTAGGTGCTGTTTTATAATTGGAAAGAGTAACATTTGCTTGCAAATGTGGTAGTACCTTATATCAATTTAATATTATAGTATAGCATAGACTACGTTTTAGTTGACTTCTGTCATGCCATGCTAGGCACATATTTCCCACGCCAAGGAGCACCTTCTCTAGAGGTCTCTTTTTATATTCACAGGTGGGGATTGGATTCTATAGAAAACGCTAACCTTCTAGACATTTTCTTCCAGTTTAATCCCCCACCCAACATCTTGGCAGTGTTTTACGTATTTAACTATTGAAACAGCATCTCGTCCTCCTTGGCAATCACAGTTATAAAGAGGAGGTCCATGGAAGCAAGCTTCTGTTGAGTAATCTTCTGAACATGCAGGTTCAGGGACTTTGCCATCAGTAGTCCAGGTGAGTACAAATGGTTTCAAGCCAGCCAATCCTTGTGCAGAATAGCCAAATGTAGACATTGGACTTGTAACCAATGTATCACAGAAGGAAAGCAAGAAAATTTCCATTAGCGCCTTTTTATCATGATCAGCCTGGTCAGTTTTCTGCCAACCTTCATGACTTGGTAAAACTACTCTCACAATGCTGCCATCAGCTGTAGGATATCTAACATACATGTCTTTTAAATTTTCATAATAGCCTTGAAGTAAAGAAGTCACTAAAATTGAAGTTGGCTGTCTAGCAGTAACATTATTATAACGAGTCGAGTCGCTGCTTTCGTTGTAATCTACTGCAGGAATCACTTCATTCTCAACAGCACATTTTACTACTTGATCAAAATAGTAGTTCAAGACCTCAACCTTGAAATCGAATGTTCGTATCTGAAGTCCTACCAATTTTTCAGAACCTGCGAGATATGAACTATAGAATCTAGTAATCAAACCCCAGACTGCATCAGAAGGATGAAAAAGATAGCGCCCTAGGTGGTGAAATACTGCTCTGTCAGGAAAGAGTTTTTCCAGTTCTACTTCAAATGATGGTATGAAATAAAAACTTGGAACATAGTACATATTTGACCTTACAAATAACCAAGGTATGGCTTGTAGTAGTTTCTGCTCTTCTGCACAGAAGAATCTTCTATCCTCCTCATTATAGGTATGTACAAGATGAATAAATGAAATAAGAGAAGGAGGTTTAATGTCACTAACATCCACCACACATTTTCCACCCCTGTCAATTAAATGGCCAAATCTGTAAGAAGAGGTTTCATTAAGGCCCTCAAGCAAGTAATGAGGAAAATTTGAAGGTAGAAGCCAGGATGTTCCAGGAAAAGGTTCACAAAAAAGATCACTGACATCAGTACCTTTATCCACCAGAAGTACCCTATCTGTGAGAAGTGCATATAAAAATGCAGCTACTAAAGTGACCATTCTATTTCCAAGGCCACTGTATGCAATCCAAACAACAAACTTACAATCTGTTGTCCATCCTTCTGATGTTGCTTGGGATGCCCATGATTCATTGAATTTTTTCGCTTCCTCTGCACATCTATGATGACGAGCTTCATATTCCCTTAGTCTGGATATCAAGTATTTTGAGGGCTTATATTGTGATGCTTGACGATATCTCTGTGCTTCAAATCTGCTCTGACACTTATCTCCCTCAGGGTGATCGGTAAGAAGACCATCAAGATACAGATCATGATAGGCTGCAAAAAAAAATGCATAAAAAATGAGATTGTACCAAATGGCATATGCATGTCCCTGCATACACGAAATATGAAAAAAATGGCGATTATGATATGGAATTCGTATGTCTTTGTTAGCAAAGATTATAAAGCCTTTATTACAGGATATTTTGAAATGGTACCTTTCTTGCCATTCTGGAGAAGGCTATTTCCTTCACCGACCTGGCCTCTTAAACTCAAGATAGAAGATAGAGTAAGGAACGCCCCTACAGCAAGAAAAGTAAGGGTGAAAAACCTCAAACTTGATTTTCTTCCCAGTGGTAGCGGATTCTGGTTCAGCCCATCAACATTCTTCCCGTCGGAAAAAAAGACAGAATGCGAGAAATTTCTAAGCCGAATCAGATCCATGGATATGCCAGCATCGCCCAAAAGAGCGGCTCGAATAAGCTTGGAGACCACAATTGGAAGAGTATGGCAAGATTTTCCGGTGTTAGGCCAAAGCAAGCATATGGGCAGCAATGCATGTGCATTCTCCTTTTATTGCATTGAAGCTGTTGAGGTAGATCGGAGAAGCATTGCCTTCTCGTTTTCCCCCTACTGTTTTGAAGTTTTACAGGCATCAAGCCACGTGGCATGGGATGTCCACGAAAGCATAAAGGTATTGAGCCAGCATTTCTGCTCACCCACAGCAGTGTGTGCCAAATTCCCTAGAAACACTACCCGACTACCTGTTAAAATTGAGAATTTCCGATAGGAAAAATAAAAAATTTCCATGAGGTTTGCATCAAAACCTCTGGTTTCCTTGTATTTTTTCGGCTAGAATCTAGGCTTTCATAGAACCCTTCTAGCTAGATTAAATTATACAGGAAATATATTTGTTAGGTTTTTATAGTTTGTCCCACATTGACCCACATAAGTATACACGGTATTCTCCTTTACCCACCTTAGTGGTCCCTTTAAAAAAAAAAAATGGTTTGTTGGTCATTTGGTAGCCTCTCTCAAGAACGATTTTTATTGAGAATGATTCTTTTTTCAAGACCAATTCTTATTGAACACTATAAAGTTGCTACGCACCAATATGGAATGACCTTCCTATATAATGTTTTCTTATGCCAAAGCATCAAATGTTTGAGTTTCATGTGGTAGAGGACGTTTCTGTTTCCAAGACATTAAGCGTGCACATGCCATTGTTAAGCGTGCACATGCCATTGTTATGACTCCCCCTATATTTATGCAATGCCCGATCGTATAGGCATGGAGTTCCTTCCACCACATCAACTTGTCATTGCCGACACCACTTGTGATGGCAAGTGTCGAGCGGAGGACATAGAGATGTTGTTGCCCATTCCTCCTCTAGGCTGATAGGGATGGCGGAAGCATGTGCAATATCAGTATGACACCATAAGTACAAAGAAAGCATAACAAACCACCTCGAAGGGTGGTATCATCGTCATCATCAGGTTGACTGACAGGTTAGTCCTCAACATAACAGTATGCAAAAATAAACAACAAAGTTGGTCAGCTTGGATTATCCATTCCATCCACCTTGCTGTGCATACTTTGCGGATACGTTGAAAGATGTTGGGCCTCGACTGTAGCCTACCAAAGACGTGATCCCAAAGGATCACTCTGGGGTTTCCACCGCTTTGTTGAGGTAGGTATGAGAACACGTCTCATCTAGACAATACCATGCCAAAGCAGGTGGCTAAATGACCATGATCTCTCATGTTCATGCACGAATTAACATCATTGAGATGACACATCATCTAGGAGATGTCGAGCCCATACTCTGTCCACACGTGGTGGCAGACTATTATACCTAACCCACAATGACTCCTGATAGACATTCCACACCAAGGTATCAATGCAAAGGATAAGGGTTCTTATGCACAGGCCGAATCTTAATGGAACTTAAATGAGTTCTAAGGCTACTAAGTCTCTACCCCTTTCCCCAAGCACAAGTGATGCAGGATATAGAACCAAATAACCATAAATAGAATAAGAACAATATTTCTAAACAACACCATTAATCATACATCTAAGAACATGATTAGTCAATCTAAAATTAAGGGTTGGTTCCTTGGAATCCAAGAGGCATTATGAGGTACTAATCCACCTAGAATACAACACTTTAGGCCACTGACTTACCTATTCACAAGCCTACTTTATCTCTGACTGGCGCATGCTCCACTAGTAGCCTCCATGATCTTCTTCATGTAGAGGCTCCTGCATATGATAAAGCACTTATGCTCAAGTTGCTGGCACTACACACTTCCATCACTCTTGATTATGAGCTAAGGTTCGTGGGCTAATTGGGCCAGATCGCTCATGGGCTGTTGCTACATGGAAAATGTGGTCCTAATGGTTTGCTTGCAAGAGTTTTGATTTTGACTATAGATAGCGATCCTCGTTTGTGGGGTATGCTCGTACAAATTTTGTTATATTGTATAGTGATGGTTGCAAAATACTATAAGGTTTGAGGCAATGTACCAGAAGGTGTTGATTTCATACATGTATTATACTATTTAAGGGAGTATAAAAGGAGCGCTCATTGCCCTACGTCACCCCAAAGCAAAGGGAGTTTTAGGGGGAATTTAACTTTAAAGTGTTGGACGTAATAATTTATGTTAAGTAAAAAGATTAAAGGTAATGGTTTGTGTTGTAAAAAAAATTTGGGCCCCGCGATATAACAGGCTAATAGAAACATAAGATATAACAACCGTACCACCAAATGATCAACAATTAACTAATGCCATCAATTAGGGTATGGGATTTGCACCCATCATATCCTGACGAAAATGTTCAAAAGAGGTAGTTGGATCATTAGCAATAGTATGTGCATGTGTTAGGCTACAATGGTAGCCAGCTGGATTGGACTTGTTGTAGAGGCAAACAAATCCTCAAGAACTACAAACTGCATTGCAACGACTTGGCGAGATGTTCAAAAGTATGCTTTACACAAGAAGAGGCGTGATACAAACGACCTCTCAGCATACCAACATACCAAGGCGTGTTTTCTCGGTGCAAGCTGCTCTAGGATGTAGAGGCCCATAAACCATCTCCATACTAAATCTCCAGCCTCACCTTGGGTACCCAAAGATGAACTTGCAAAACTAGATACAAACCTTGCTCAGTAGTTGTTCCTGAGAACAGGAAAGTAGAAGAAGCTGCTCAGAAATCGTCATTTGGAACCACTCGTCATTTGGAATCACGCAATACAGAACTCGTAAGAATGTTTAAGAATTTGACAAGGAATTTAAATTAATAAATAATATGAAACAATATCTAAAACATCACAAACAGATCTTATGACCTTGTATATGTATTTTGTACAACCCATTATGCCAGCGTTGTCCAGATTTGATGAGTAACGTGCTTCAGATCTTCACATGTGCAAGCAAACAAGCTACATATGACACTCAATTGCCTATAATCTAAACCAAATAGAAATTTTAAACACGCAGCTGAAAAGAATATGATTTTTGAATCCTCAATTGGTGTGTATTGTAGGCTTTGATGTTAAAGGAGCCAATTAAACCCTTGTCGCTCATAACCCAACAGCCGTTTTGACAGGATTCGCAAAACAGAGGGTGCAGGTCAGTTCTTCATAGTATTCCTATTGCTTCACAATGTTAAAATCAGAACTTATAGAGCCTGGGATTTGAACCTGGGAAAATCAAGCATCTGCCTCCTTCACTCTTCTTCTCTCTAATCTATTTTGTACTTTGGCAATACAGAATGGACCAAAAGCAATTCGTTGCAATAATGTTCTTTTAGGCTAGAAAAGCTTGAGCAATAGCAACTGCTTGATTCAAAGCATTCAAGCAGCATCCGCCTCCACCAAATCCGTCAAAACCTCTTGGTATCCCTCTTCTCTTAGTTATTGGTCGAATCTCTTGCCTTGACATATTCGTACTCAATCCAAACCGGTTCTACCTGTTTATGGTAACACACTGCAACCACAAACACAAGTCCCCAGAATCAGATACATACATAGGTCATCGAGTGATAGTACAAAATGAATATGATCATGGTTTTTGGACAGGAGTAAAGAGAAAACTTTTGCAAGATCTACATGAAATCTCAGCTAAAGAGGTTACTTGGGCAAAAGAATTCTCTAAGGAAACTCAGCTTATAGTAGGTCTGTGGTGGTTCATGGATTCTAATAGTAGAGATATGATAAACAACCAATTTGAGTTCTACAGAGTGTGTTATTATTATCATAGAGGTAGAGCCGACTGTTGTGGTACTGTGATCCACCTGTATTCCACCTGCAAATCAAATAGACTGATCAAAATTGTCGACCGAGGAAATGACTTCATTCCAATCCTTAACCCCCATTTTCGAGGTCATTTTCACTTCTTGGAATCCTACCAATTCTAACTTTTCTGATTGCTTTTACACTAGGATTTTTGGCAGACTTTTGGCTCACAGTAGTTTCACAAGGTCCATCGGCTGGGTTTGGGATGCTGACTGCACATATCGTCTCTGCCACGACAACTCGACTCGAACAAAACCACTTGTTGAATCTTAAGTTAAAACTTTACTTCCAAATCGACTGGGATCAAAAGTTTTAATTATTTCTGACGACTTCACAATTTTATGGCTTATGGAACTTAGCCATTATAACTCTTATGTTCTATTCCTACTATGCTTTGTTCATTTTTGTTTTCTTCTCGCTTCCTTCCTTCCTTCCTTCCTTCCTTCCTTCCTTCCTTCCTTTAATCCGTATAGTGTTAGGTTGATGTTGTTGATACACAATCATAAACATCACCTATGTTATATTTGTTGTACTCATTTTCCATAAGTAATGATTAAAAAGCTTCATTCCCTCAAAAAAAAAAAAAAAAAAAATGCTGGGAAGCTGCCCTAGATGTTTTGTCAATATACAGTAAGCGCTGTGGATTCTAGGAGATGAGTTGGATCTGTACCTCCTGTTTATTCTCGAAACCTTGGTGCTTCTTTTCAATGGATGAATTCTGGTTCTTAATTGTAGTTTGAGTTCTTTACTTTGTTTAGTTTTCTAACATGAAAGAATGTAGACCACAACAAAACGAATGCTCTGGCAGTGAGATGGAAATATCGATTTTGTAAGTAAGATGCAGACCTTGTTTCAAAAGCAGGATATTCACCAATGAATTATAATTGAACACCGACTGTAGTGCTAGATTATACAGTGACCACTCCAGTTGATGTCATCAAAATGTTTTCATTGTTTTGCAAGTCTTATGTCATAGTTCTAACAATCATTTCTATCTGCTTCCAGGAGATTCAAATTTTTTTTCTTAACTACATGTTGAATGATAGAAGAAGAAGAAGAAGAAGAAGAAGAAGAAGAAGAAGAAGAAGAAGAAGAAGAAGAAGAAGAAGAAGAAGAA
>JAANSK020263382.1:0-21885 GCA_011763485.2 Isoetes engelmannii | reverse complement strand
AATCCCCTAAGAGCAGCCATGCAACCTGCAGGCCCCCAAGACTCCGCAACTTATGTCTAATAGTGGCCCAAAGCGCATCCCGCCGAGACGGCTGATTCGGAGCATGTACATCTTGGATAACTATATCGCAGCTTTGGAAGGACTTCATTGGAATAGGATATCTAACCAAGATTGTGTGCTGCTTAAGTTGGACTTCTCCAAAGCCTTTGACATGGATTTCCTAGAATATGCCTTGAAAAAAATTGGCTTTACTGATAAATTGATTCATTTCATTTTAGATCTTAATTTGAGGACTAATTCTACTGTGCTATTCAATGGAACTCCTAAAAGTTTCTTTCCTCTTGCTAAAGGTGTTAGACAAGGCTATCCATTAGCCCCTTATTTATTCATGTTGTTGTTGAACATCTAACTATAGCTATATCTTATCATCAGCAAACTGGAAATATCATTAACCTTAAACTCCATGTTACAAGTCTGAGCATCTTGCAATATGTAGATGACTCATTCTCTTTTCTCAAAAGTGAATTTCAAACATTGAGAATTTCTTACACATTATCCATATCTTTAGTGCAGCCTCGGGGATTTTTCTCAATTTAAACAGGTGTCAAATTATTTAAGACACCAATCATCCAGATATCTTGGGCATTAAATGTGTCTCCACAAAGCATACGTCTAACCTCCTTGATATGCCTCTCTTTGAGCATTTGGCCTAGTGGTAACACACTAGTTCCTTAGCAATGTGGTCTCGAGTTCGAGACCGCCCAGAATTGCATTCGGTACTATAAATACCAACAGACACAATATAAGGTGGTTGGGGGCAGGGCTCAATCGAGCAATGTAGCGTGGTGTGTGATCACATATCCAGTTGGATGCTGCCTAGTGGCATGACATTAAAACTACTATCTATCAGTATCAAAAGTTTGTGGAGTCTTATTGTTTCAAACATCAAGAAAAAAGAAACAATCACAGCTCATCTTTCTTTAGCAAGAAGGACCATTGCAAATGTACCAGAAGGAGAAGATACCGGCGACCAAGGCTACAACCCCTGACATCTGCTGACTAGAATCATTTAATAGGAGTCCTAATAACTTCCTAGAAATTACTCTGCACCAATAACAAAATTAAGGACAAAGGGTAATTTCTTCACAACTCCAAAAACAACATATTCAAAAGAACACAAAATGGATTCAAAAGCTTCCAAGCAGTGAACCCAATTAACTTTGCCCAATTTATTTCGTATTGGGAAAGGGTATTTTGGCAATAGTGAGGGGTAAGATTTGTGTCTTGTATTGTATAGAAACCCATATATTTAGCCAATTTTGAGGAGATTAATTGGCTTAAGGGGCGAATTTCCAATTTGGGTTAAGTGGGAAGGTTAATGTTTTTTGTAAAGGTTCGTAGAAGGAGAGCATGTGAAGACTGTTAACTGCGGAAAACCAATTGGGCAGCGGCCAGGAACCCAGGTGCGGGCAATGGGCGTGCCGAAACAGGCGGGGGACAGGCCACCAACAATCGGCTCAGCCCAATTCGAAGCTTGCTTGCAATTTCAGCATGGAGGCAGTCGGTAAGCACTGTGCTTATTTTTTATTTCTGTGTTTCAGTTCCTGTTCGTAGAACACCATGCATTTGAGAAGAGAGCTCAGGCTTAAGGTTAGAGTATACAAATTGGTAGAGTAGAGAGTAATGCTGCAGAGTAGTGGCTGTGGGTCTTGCAAGGACAATCAAGGCAAACCAGTTTTCCATTCCTTAAATGCTGAGGACGTCCTCTGGAGTCTAGCAGGGCTGGAGGGATTCGATTTATCAGGTGTACCGAATGGATGCCGGATGTGGTATTGGCAGAGTCTGTAGAGTCCATAAGAGATGTCGTAGTTGATGGACTGGGGACCCCAGATGCTAGAACTCATACTGCTAGTGAGTGTTGCAATGGGAAGGAGCAATCAAAAGTTGTGCAAGTTGCTGCTGTATTTGAAGATAGGATCGGAGCTATTAAGCACCATATGGTAAAAATGGGACTCGTGTCATTCCCAACTTTTTCCGTGAGAGCTTATAATCGACCCCTAATGATGTTTGAATGCTGGGTTGTCCCTTTTTTGGGTAGTTTAGGGTGATCAAATTACCTGCAGAAAAAAACTTCTATCTGTCAGGAGTGGCAATGAGTTTCTCGTCTCGTAAGTCGAGAAAATCATTGCCACAACGAAATGCGAGAATTACCAGGTCCTTATCCTTTCAGCATAAGCCCCTATCCTATCTCAGAAAGCTGGTTCATTCTCTCTTTTCTGGTCCTCGACTTTCAGCAAGAATGGCTACTCTTGTCTGTGCTGAACATCACTCAAAAGTATACAAGAAATGGGAGAATGCTGGAATCTCTATTCTGGCAGACCTTTGGCACTTAGGTAGTTGGAGAACTTGGAACCAAATCCAAGACTTGGTATCAGCTCCCAGACTGACAAATTGATTTGCAAACACAATATGGCTTGCATTATTGGTGTAACTCAGTGTAACATTGAGGATGGGCTTAACTGGATGCAAGGTAATAAAAGTGACTACAGTGTCTCAAGAGCTTATTAAGTGCATATCCAAAACCAAATTCAGTAAGGTTTCAAACATCTGGAATATTGCTAATAATGAGTTTATCAGGATCTTCAAGGGTTGCTGGAAAGTTTACTGTCAACCTAAGATTCAGTTTATGACCTGGATGGCCATACATTTAGCTATTCCTTCAAAATCCCTGCTTGCTAAGAGGCTAAGAAATTATGTTGTCCAAGTAGATACTTGTTGTCACATGTGCAAACATGCTACTGAAACTGCTATTCATATTTTCAATTGTCCAAGAATTACACCCTTCTGGTAAAAGATTATTTATATAAGAATGGCTATAGACTTGATCACAATAGGAATATCTTCATCTCCTAAGAGGCAAAAACTGTTTCTTTAACACTATTATTCAGATTGCAATATGGAGCATATGGAAGTACAAAAATGCTATTACTATTGGAAAAAGGAACCTGATTACTTCTTGTTTAAGATATCTTTTCATGATTGAGCTAATTTCTTATGCAATATCCCATAGGTCGAAAAAAGGAGATAGTTTTGATAAGAAGTGGCTTGCTTTCGGTCATTTTGTTGGGCATTTCAATTTCTTCCAGTTCAAGCAGTTTAACCTTTCTTCTAATGACTTCCTTGATTTCAGATGGAGATAGTTTTGATAAGAAGTGGCTTGCTTTCGGCCATTTTGTTGGGCATTTCAATTTCTTCCAGTTCAAGCAGTTTAATTTTTCTTCTAATGACTTCCTTGATTTCAGATTTTCTGAATCTATTGACAAGCTTGGTGAGTGGCCATCCTCAGTTTGATGAGATCTCTGACAATGAGGCTTGGCTTCAGCTAAGTGCTTTGGAAGAAACTCCCCCTTTTTTTTTTTGAGGTTAAGGCAGTATTGCATTACATGCAAAGGAAATTACATGAATATACAGTAGTCACAAAGGAAAAAAAAAACAAACCTTTGTGACTAAGTACTCAGCCAGGAGGCCAAGTGAAAACAGGAAAAATAGGTCTCAGCTTTAGATTAACAAAATTAGCCGAGACCATTATAACTATGCATAATTAGAATAGAGTTTTAAAGTTTTTTCAGCAACCTGCAATCATGCATATCCCAGAGTGAACTCCAGGGGTTCAACCTGTACCCAAGCCAAAGAAGGTCTCCAGCTTGTCCAGATCAAAGGGAGTATGGTCCATGAATTCCAGCATCAATTTGGAAGTAATGTCAAAGTGCTCCTCCCATTTTGTAGCAAAGAATGCCTTCAAGCTATTCCACCACCAGAGATCTTCATCCTCCAAGATGGTACCAATTGCAGTCTGAGCAAGGATTTCTTGCTTAAGGGTTTTCATTTTGTCTTCAATTTTGCTCCTTGTCCACTTTTCCAGGATGGGCTTCTTGTACATCCCAAGTTCAGGTGGGAACATCAGCTCGAAGTGGTGCCAAACAAACTCTGCCATCATCAATAACATCATCAGAAATAGATAATTTAAAGAAGGCATAGAAGCCATGAAAGCTCCCCAGGGAATCCCAATTTCTGTCATAAGCCAAGCCTTTAAGTTTCCTATGGGCTAGAGTCGTTTCAATGAGGATCAATTGGAAACAAGCTTTTATCCAGTGCAGGTTAAAAGCTTTTGAGTCATAACAAACTCTATTTCTGTGCTTCAAGACTGACCAAAGGGCTATGGTCCGAATGGTACCAAGAAAGGCATTTGGAAATTCTAAGGAGTTTAGGAAATCCGAGCTTGTAGAACCTGCGGTAGCAGCACAGAGGTTAGATACCCATGACCAAAAAGGGGTGAGTCTTGGGCATTGAAAAACATGCAGATTGGTTTCAAGCTGTGAGCATCCAAGAGGGCATAGGCTTGAAGTCCTCTGAGAATACCTGGCTGCCCTCTCATTTGTTGGGAGGCTCTGGTTGATGAGCAGCCACCTAAACAGTAATATCTTCTTTGTACAGTAGGTTGTCCAACCATCAACCACCAACTTGACAGCTATTGCATTCGGCACCTCCATTTAATGACCACCTTCAGTTCTGGAGGATCAAGCAATAGAAGATAAATTTTGGAGACTGAATATTTCACACTATTTCCACATCTCCAGGAGATTGGGGATTGAGAATCAACCCAATTCTCCAATGCCTGTAAAACATCCACAAATATTTTCCTATTTATTGTGGAGATACTAACCTTCAAAGAAATTTCATGCCAATAGATCCATTGATCACCCTGCCTGAGATCAGAGATGGTGGAGATTCCTGCTTGAGACCACTCCTTGTATTTTCTTGGGTGCTTGAGAGCCAAACATCCAGAATTTTGAGGCTGTAAGTTGTGATGCCAAAAGAAATGAAAATTTGAACTTACAGTATTGATGTCTTCAGCATGGAAACAATGACATGCTTCATTCCAGGCATCCAGGAGTCTCCTCATAATTGAAGAGATTGTGAGGAGCAGCCACCAGCTGGTAGAAGGCAGAGTCAGGAAGCTGGTGTTCAATGGAAGTACTGCCTACAGGCTTTGATTTGTTCACCCAGTATCTGATGAATGAAAGAGCAGGTGAGCCATGTTCAGCAAACAGAGCTCGCCAGGCAAGTTTGGCAGCTAAAGCCTGAAAGGTCCTTGCAGCCAAGTCCTCCCATACTTCTAGGTGTTGTGAGATTGTACCAAGCCACCTTATGATCCCCCTGCCAGATAAACTTCCTCATTGCTATTTCAATTTCAACATAAGTAGCTTTGTCAGCAATGATGGCAGAAGAAAAGTAAATGTGTGTACTGGCAATCACACTGTTGACTATTTCAATTCTGCCAGCCAAATAGAGGGAAGCAGGATATGTCATGAACTTCTTCTTAATCATGTTTGTGATGGGGGTCCAGAGACCATGTAATCCCATGTCCATTGTCAAAGGAAGACCAAGCAGCTTTGTAGCCAAGTTCTTACCTAAGACTGAGATACCTGCAATACTAGTGTCCTTAGTATCCAACAAGATCACACATTTAGCTTTGTTCAGATAAACCCCAGAGGCTTTGCCAAAAGTATCCATAGCAGCAAAAAATTCGTGAACACTTCTTCCATCATGTTTCAGGAAAAGGAAAGTGTCATCTGCATATTGCATGGAGAGAAGATTCCCTTCAGGCATTTGCAGGCAGTCCAATTTCCCTAATTGCTGAAGTTTAGCTACAACTCTGGTCACCATCTCTGCTACAATGAGGAACAAATATGGGGTCAAGGGGCATCCTTGTCAAACTCCTATTTTGCATGGAAAGAATTCAGCGGGAGCTCCATTGACTAAAAGAGCAGATCTTGCCTCTTTGTTAAAAGCTTGAATCACCTTTGTTACCTGCTAGGAGAATCCAAGTGTCTCCATGGCCTTGTGAAGAAAATCCCAGTGGATAGTATCAAAGGCCCTTTTAAAATCCAACTTAAGCAACATACTGTTCTGATCAGTAACTTTATTCCAATGTAATCCTTCATAAGCACTAATAAAATTATCAAGAATAGATCTAGAAGGTAGAAAAGTTGTCTGAACAGGGCTGATGATTCTGTTTAGGATTGGCTTCATCCTGTTTGCCAAGATTTTGGCTAGGACCTTGTAACTCATGTTGGTCAGAGAAATCGGCCTCCAATCTGAAAATCTTGAGGGTTTGTCCACCTTAGGCACTAAAGCAATAAGGCCAGCATTCACTGCAGGGTGGAGGCAATCTGAAGTCCAGGCCCCTTGAATGAATGTGGTGACATCATCTTGCAAAATGTCCCAAAATTCCAAATAGAAATCAGGAGTGAATCCATCAGGACTAGGGCTTTTGCCAGCTGCCATTGATTTGAGGGTAGAAAAAATCTCCTGTTTCGAAGGAATGACAGTTAGGCAAGCATTGTCAAGATCATTCGTCTCTATGAGATCAAAGAACTTTCCGAGTTTTGTATTTGTGGAGTGTTTATCATCAAACAACTCCATATATTTTTGAATAAAGAACTGTTGGATATTGCCCTGGCCCTATATGAGACCATCATTATCGTCCTTGACAGAGAGGATGCCATTGTTCAAGATCCTGTTTTTGGCAGCTTTGAAGAAAAATGAAGAGTTACCTTTATCCATGTGAGCAACATACTGACATTTGCTCTTAATTGCCAGGGACTGAGCCTCCAACTCTTCAATGTGTTTAACCTCTATTTCCAGCCTCTCTTCTGCTTGTTGTAAAAGTATGTTGTTCTTGTCCAGGAAGAGTTGCGCCCTAACTGTCTTCATTCTGGAATAGATGTCCTGCTTTTGTTTTCTTTTCTTATCATTCCAATCTTTCCCCCACTTCTTTATCCAATCTTTGAGCTGTTTGAATTTGCTAACAAACAATCCCATAGAACGATTGTTTTCTATCTTTGGGAGGGAGGAAAAAAACTCCCTAAATTGATCACAAAATACCTTTTGATGAAGAAGTAAGGTGTTGAATTTGAATGGAGTATTCTCCAACTTCCCCCGAGCTGGGAGCTGGCTGGTTTCCAAGATCTGAGGAAAATGATCAGATATTGAATTGCTACAACCAGATTTCACAATTGCTTGATCCCAAACATCCAGATCTATTGTAGAACTATAGAACCTGTCAAGAAGACAAAAGGTCCTATCCGAGCCCTTCCTTTTGTTACTCCAAGAGTAATGAGTTGAAGAAGAAGGGGGACGGTAAATGAAGATGCTGGTTAACTGATCCCACTCCCATCTCTCTTTTCTAGTCATGTTCAGTTTCTTTCCCAATTTTTGATCCCAAAGAGGGGTGTTGTTAAAATCACCAGCAAGAAACCAATCGTCTACCTGAATTTTCCCTTCAATCCATAACCTCATCTCTTCCCATTGGGCTTCTCTCTCATTTGGTTCAGTAGAGGCATAAACATTTAGAAACCCTGTGCTGTGGCCCTCAATCTCTAGAAAACTAGCTGACCACCTACCAGAGGGAGCTACATATGAACCTGAGCAAGATAGGCCCTTCCAAATTGTACAAATCCCCCCCTTAGTACCATCAGTAGCAGCCCAGGTAGAGCCACTACCAGTGTAGATCCATTCCCCTAAGTTGGATGCTTCAAACTGGGGTAATCTATGCTCCTGCAGAAAAATAATATCAGCTTTAAGTTCTTGCAAGGCAATCATGGCCCTTTTTCTCTTCATAGGATCCTTTATTCCTCTCAAATTTCAACTAACAATCTTCATAAAATCTTATTTCTGGTATTTGAGGTTGGCCCATCCGGGTTTATGAGGAACATTTTACTATTTCTTCTTTTGGATGTCTGAGGAGTGTAAAATTTGTCAATCCCCTGAGGCACAGGAGAGGACATTACCACCTCATCAGTTGGAAGAATTTCCTGCTCTTCATCCTGCTCTATATTCCAAGAGACATGCTTGGTTAGATCTTGTTTAGCCATATTTTGAAGCTCACAATTAGATTGCTTGCACAAATCTAATTGTTGTTGCCCACTATTTGGCTCATCATTAGATTTATCCTGCAAGCCCTCTCTATCTGGGGAAGACTCATTTGGGATTAGATTGAAAGGCTATTGCCCATTAGGCTCACCAAGTTCATCTAACTGCCCTGGATTAAATGATTTTTGGATAGGACTTTGTGGGAACAAAATTTGAGAGGGGAGCTTTATCCTCGAGCATTCCCCCTGCTCTAAAATAGGAGAGGGGGATGGAGAAGGAGTTAGAGCTACTGAGCTTGGGAATTGTGGTTCACAGATGAATATTCCCTTGTTAAGAACTCTGACAGTTCCCTTGGGCTCATAGATTTTCCTTATCCATTCTCTCCTTTCTTTCCTTTGGGCAGATTGCTGCTGCTCAAATGCTGGGCTGGATTTTTTTCAGGAGTAATCCAAGGATTAGGATGTTCCTGAGAAGTAACAGACTCCTTGCGCCCCCTACAGACTCCTTCTCCATGCAATCTAATTTCACACACACCACAAGGCGGAGGAAGACCTCTCCAAATGAGAGGAAGGCTTTTTTCAGCCCGAAATAATCCACATAGTCAATCCTCGAAGGGATAGACTTTAACAGATCAATTTGAACCCACACTCTGGGTGGTTGATCTGGCAACGCCTCCATTCCTATAAAATCACCGATTTCTTGGAAGAGCATTTTCAGAATTTCTTCACTCCAATATATTGGACTCAAACCCCGTACAGAAGCCCATGCAGGGTGGAAGAGTTGCCTTAAATCCTGGGGATCGAAGGCCGGATACCATTTTTGGAAGAGAATTTGGGTGTTGGCTTTCAAAATCGATCCTTGTTTAAGCAAAAGCTTGACAGAAACTTCATTCCCACATTCAACAATAAAAAGGGGGAATCAAGCCAGTAAATTTTAGAAATAGAAACGTCATCAATCAGCTTTTCAAGCTCAGATTTGGTCATCGGGAGTTTTACTCCCTCATGTCTTACACAACCAATCACTGCTCTACTGGCCACTTGCTTCAATCTTGCTTCAACAAACGAATTTTTAAGAATTTTATCGTGAAACACATGTTTTGTTCTTTTCTCGACCTCCCTTCCATCCTCTTCCTGCAGCTTGTTTAGGTGATCGAGAATCGGCCTTACTATGTTGTGCTGCCTCTCCAACAAGGTCGTTAAGAATTCCCCAAAAGACATTATTTTTCCTGTAACATTCTCTCCCCTTTTTTCCCCATTAATGCTGACTGCTGCCTCATTAATAAATGTACCCTCCTGACATTCCCCAGATTTCCTCAATAACTGTGCCAATCTACCCCTCTCCTATTCTGACATATCAGCCACCTTCCTGGCAATTGTAAGCAAACAATCCGGCCCGGATTCCAATATCTGATCGTTGATGCTACCACTGTCGCTTTCTGTGACACCCATAACGTTCTTACCCTTTTCCATTTTTCAAAAAAACTAACACAAACACAAGCCCAAACTGAACACCAAGATCTAACCACTTTTTTTCAATCTTTTTTCCTTTTTTCTGAACCAAGAGAACCTAGCTCTAATATCAAACTGCAAACTGAGAGTAAACCTTAACTAAAAATTTTGCTTCGGACCAGCTACAATGGACGTGGAAAGTGCCACTTGCAGAGGCATTTCTGTCACCAACATGCTCCCCCAACCAAGACTCCTCAAGTAAGATTGGGAAGTCGATGGTAGAGGAGATTATTGGAGTGAATAGCTCATCTGGAAAGAATCCTTGCATCACCAAGGAATTCCATTCACCATAGCTTACCCTCGGAGGCGCCACCGTCAACCGGCCTCAATTTTCGGATCTCCACCGCCATCCCTAGCGACAATAGCTTTGGGAGAAACTAGACCACCACATCTTCATGCGTTTGTTACCTCCTTCAAGAAAATTTTGCTTCATGGTTATCAGGCTTGGATCCTGGACATCCTTCTCTTCTCTTTTAGCCCATTTATGTCTACTCTGCAATACCAGGCTTTTAAGAACAGTTATTTTTATCATATGAGTAGCTTGTGTCAGAAGGAACTATTGCCTTTTCTTGTATCAACTTCCATTTCCTTTGGGTCATAGCTTACATCCACACATGGACAAACATTGCTTGGCAGTCTCTTCCTATTCTACTGGATCTAGGTATTGGGGAATTTGATGAGGACTTCGTGTGGTTCCAATCTGAAGAAACTTCACCATACTTTGACAACTATTGATCAATGAAGATGGAATCAATTATGTTGTTGCTCAAGTACATCTACAGTTGCAAGTTTATACAGTGTTGCAGTGCTACACACTTCAAATTTTGAAGACCTTTCGAGTTTCATTTTGTGTATAGTTTTCCTGTACAAACAGTTCCTCCTGTCGGCTGTCTAATTTTACAGGAGGAACAATTTGCATTCAGTTCTTCTTCTTCTTATCATTTTTGTTGCGCAGAGGTTGCAAATACTCAATTGCTCCTTAAGCTCAAGCAGTTGGTGTTTCCTGTTTGTAGGTTGGTAAGTTGTTCCAAGGGAGGTCTTTTTCCCTTGGTTAATATTTCATCCTTTATGTACTCTTTTCATTAAGTAATTAAAAGCTCCCTTTCATCCAAAAAAAAAAAAAAAAAAATGAATACAAAGTTTTCTACCATAAGGTTGTTTCGCACTATTGAATGTGTGAATTTTCGCTTCAAAAAGTTTGTGTGTGTTGATCTGGAAGAATGTGTAGAATATTCTTTGCATTTGTGGTTCAAATGAAACTTCAAAACAACGCCATAAAGTATGCAAATAAAGAAGTTGGATCAACAACTGACGAAAAACGTGGAACACAATAAACCATACTGCAAGAGAAGAGTTGTTTGTACCTGCCATCGTGCCGTGACAATAGCAAGCCATGTGCAGGCTCCTCAAACAAATGATGACGATCATTGCCCAAAAAGGGGCAACAAAATCTAAGGCCCAGATTCCACTGGTGGACGTCGCAGTTACCTATGTGGCAACAAATGCCACTAAAAATAACTTCTGAAACCAGATACATGATTCCACTTGAGAGAAATTATTCGCCACGTCAAACTTCACATTTATTATCGACTTCTCTCAAATCGTTTGACTCTCTCCGTTTGTAGTGATCCATCGACCAAGCTGAATCGATGCACACACACAGATGCCGAATCTGGGTATTGCCAAATACCTATGTAAACATGAGAAAGGTTTGTCCTTCCTGCCAAGGCTTCAGCAACAGAAAGATATATTTTTCTTTCTGTGCTTATACTCACAGGCATAGCCAAAAGCAGTATCACACTAGCACATATGCAGTGATATCAATGCCCAATCCAAGAGTTTTTTCAAATTGGAATTTAGAAACGAATGCGAGAAAGAGATGCATAAACAGTTCTACAAGAAAAATTGCCCACAAAATTGTGGGATTTTAAATCAGTTCCAATAGATCCTTCATAATTGACAATAGAAAAGAATTGTTTCAAGAATCAAAATCTGCTTATCTAGCCAAATGAAATTAATAATCACACAAAATTATATGTTCTCTAACTTTAGAAGCATGTTGCAGACCATAAATCTGCTCAAATATCAGCCCTGGTCTCTATATATCCCTAACAAGTTCATTACTAACCCCACAAATTCACTGTTTGGACTCATCATTCTGAATAACAAACCTGTAAAAAAACTCTTTAACAATTCCAGACGACATATATCTATTCAAATCAAGTAAACATACCAACTGTTTTAGTGCATCAACATCTTAACCCATCATTTGCAAAAACATATGTCCTGCAAAAGATAATCCTATCACAAATCGTAAAGAAATAGTACTAATAAGTTCTAAAAACTCAAATAATATGCAAAGCAACTATAAGATAATAGTGTCAATCAGTTCAATCCTCCTCTGAGGTCTCAGTATCTTCGTCACCAAATTGCTCACGAGCGAGCTCCAAGGACTGCTTTTTGTACAACATAGTTGCCAAAGCATTGGAACGTGCCAAATTAGCTGCAGAAATTGCCTGGACTGTCTTAGGAGCTTTTTGAATCAATGTTGCAACTGCTTCATTGTCATCTTCAAGTGCTCTTGCAAGGGCTTCCATGGGATTTAAATTAATTCCATCCACTCTATGCAAACCATATGAAGCTGCTTTTGTTACCTCAGTCTCTAGAATATTCAAACGCTTGATCCGATTCACATATTGTTTGGTCTTCCTTTCAGATTCTATTGCTTTATGGAGTTCCAACTTCGCCTCTTCAGTCCATGAACTATCAAATTTCTCACCATGTCTGATGCAGAGGTTATGTAAAACAAGACAAGTAGCAACAATGTCGGGTATGCTATCCAACTTAGTATCGTTACGCTTTAACAAAATTCTAAACCTGGATTTTAGCATACCAAAAGCATGTTCGACCGCCATTCTAGTGCTCGACTCAATGAAGCCTACTCAAGCCATCCCTGTGTCCCTTAAATGGTGGAAGCATCCAAGGCCTGGGTGGATATGCTGCACCTCCAAGAAGACAATAATTACCGAGATACCATCTCTAATTCTCCTTTCTGCTTCAGTTTGTTCAAATAGCTTCCAATCGTGAATACTATCTGCCATCCAACATCATAATCCCAGACACAACAATCCGATGAAACAATTAATTGAAGAAGAACTGCATGGAATCCTTTCGTGTTATAATAATCTTGTGCATTTTTATGTGGAGCAATGATCGGCAAGTGACTACCATCAATAGCACCAACAACATGCGGGATTCCTCTTACTTTCTCAAAGCTCTTTGCCATAATCTATCATCTGAACGCCACTTAATACACATGTCATGAAGCCTAATCTTCACTGCTTTACAAAATTCAAAAATAGCTCTTTGGGCAGTAGTATAGCCTACACCATATATATCTGCAATTTCTTTAATGGTATTTCCAGTTGCCAATCTGCATAAAGCTATGCACACTCTCTTTTCTACTGGAATAGCTAAGCGCATGCACGTGTCTTCATGTATAAGAATGGGGCCCAAGTTATGACAAACATAATGGAAGGTAGCTTTAGACAGTCTAAGTCTCCGTCTGAACACGTCATCAGTGTAAGACCGTAGAAGAGTGCTCTCCATGAATGATGACGGTCTATCATACATCCAAAGAGAATGAGAATCTCTGAACGACCTCCCATCGAAGGAGTCAATCAAAATGCAGCACATATCCTCCCAATATTGGAGACACATAATAGAGAATCCCCATGTCAATTCTTCTAGAAATGCTATGCAGTATAGACAAAGAATGATTGCATGCTAACTCTCCATTCACGAAACCTACAGAATATAAATGAGATAAGTGAGAGAAGTACATGAGAAAATATAGACAGCCTTGATTCAATGTTGAAACAACAATAAGCTATTAATTGTTGGATTATGTATGCTCGAGAACAAAATTTTGATGGAAGCAAGGACAATTGTTTGGAATCTTTGAGTTCCAGTTAATAACGCAATGGATTTGAGAGAACTAGAATCAAGCAAGATTATCCTGATTAAAAAAAAAAATGATCTAGCTACGCTTGAATTGAAGGCCAAAAGATTACCCATTATGCCCCTAACATGGCCCTTGGCTGCAGCTTATATCTATTGGAGTGCTTTTATATATCATTCTGATGTTGGTAGAGTATTAAATCAGGAGGTTGAAAGAGTGGAATTGAATATGAAAAAGGTCTGAAGCATACTCTACAATGAAGGGATTGATATCAGTCCTTCCAAGAAATCATGCTCACATCAGTGGATAGCTTGATACACAAGCTTCTCACAAGAATATAAGTTCATTGCATAATAAACAGAAATGGGCAAGGATAATCTTATCATGCTACAACCAACCATCCATCTGATATTTCAGATCCATTCAGATTCGGATCCATTCCGATTCAGGCTTCAAGGTGGTGCAGGGAAGGACCTCATAGCATTTTGTGCCTATGAGATTTGTCAGCAACCTGCATGCAATATAGACTGTTGCAGGCAATGCCTCTGACGAGAAGTGATGTGCCATAAGCTTAGGTGCAGGCATAGGTTGAACCAAATCCTGAAGTGTCTTGTTCTTCCCTTGCACTAACTGAGGCAGTATGCTTTTTCTTACGCTATTGGATAGAGAATATCATCAAAAAACATATTCTCTGCAAAAAGGAAGACATGCCTCTAACTGGACAATGTAATTTATCCTGGAAGGAGTACCATAAAGTGGGCAGAAAAAAAGAAGGCATAACCAATCATATAAAAAGAAGACTGATAACACCTTAGACATACGTACTGTAACTATCAATTAGAGAATCTCATATCTTGCAAGCATGGGAGAAGTTCAAACCTTTAAAAGAACACATGGCTCTATCTCCTATACAGGGACATATTGCTCTACACCCTAAACCAGAGATATGCCATACAACATGCCATCTCTTCATCATTCCCACATCATCACATTAATCCAATTGTTGCAACAACGTGGGTTCAGTAGCACCATGATATTAGATGTTCATGTTGCAGATAAATGTGCAAATACAAGACACAAGTACATACCTTAGTCGCTGGTTGTTGGTCCATCCATAACAATTCTAAGATGTGCATAGTGCACATGCAAACCATAAAAGTTTAGATAGGGACACATGCAAGCCCTATAGTCTACCATAATCTATTTATGTGTCATGTCATACCCTTCCTTTTATAAATACAAGGGTGACCTTCAAATATATCCTAAGTTCAGAGAACTGCCACCCCTTAAGCTAAAATTCATTCCATATATCTCCACAATCATTCTTTCATTAGAACAATGTGGGTTAATAATCCCATCCAAGGTCAAGGCATATGTTCCAAACATGTTCTAATATTAGCAATCAAACCAGACTAGAGCCACCGGGGTTTACTTAACAGCTCATTCAATGAAATACTTCCATTCACACTGGTACTGGAACACAGAAGAGGAGACCGATGTTTTATGTATTATCTAAAGTACTAAGAACATGCCAAAAAAGTTGAGCCATTGCCTTGCATAATAGTGGGCAGTTGACAAATATAATGCAGGACTAGAGACTAAAGGTAATGCATAAACCCTCGTCAATTAGCTCTACAGCATCAGTGGATTTGAACTGCTTTCATGCAATGTAGGAATAAGTTTACATGTGCTTACATGGCTGCAGAAGCTTATTCTCACAATGCAAACGTTTCTATATACAGCATTTCCATTTACCATTATTAAGAATACATATCTCCACAAATATATGGGCCCGCCCTGAGCACGACTAACATCCAAGTTTATCAGCAAGCGTCAAGAAAGCTTTAAGGTGTGCAGAACCACCAAAATGGAACTTTCCAGGATGAGGATCATGAATGTTCCAAGGAACGTAAGTCTGAATAGTGTTCAATCCCAAGGATTTTGCTCTCAATAGCCTATCCTCCCAATAATTTGGCAGGATTTTAAGGATCAACCTTATCATATTTGAAAAGCATTAGAGAGAGAGTTTTGCTAGAGAGAAAAAGTTGATTTTCAGCTGGACTTTTGCTTGAAAATACCATGCACGGTAAGGAGCTCTTAAAATTGTCCATCATTCACGAAATTTATCTCAAAATAAATGTACAAGCAACAAAAATGCACGAAAATTCATGTATAAGCAACAACATTGTCCAGATTTATCTTGTACTTTAAGTTTCAGCAAGGAAATTCGTTCATTTCCCTTCTAAACATAACCATCCAGCCAAATTAGTTTCTAAGTAGGGACTATAAAGACATCAATAACTTATATAAATGTCTCAACGATGGTCAAGCTTAATTCCAGCATTTTCAAAAGTACTTAACATGACAGACTTGAAGAAAATCAGTTTAAGAGTGCCAGAAATGTGGCCAGCACTTAACACTTTCATAAAACTTAAATAAATAATGGATTAAATACAAAATGGTGAAATTAATGCTAAAATCATGAAAAGAGACCAGAATTTGAGAGGACTCAATAGCGTGGGTCTAGATTTTCTTCATCAATTCCGCAATGGATGCTTGCAAGTTATTTATAGCTTCAACCCTTTTCCACTCCCAAATTGTCATTTGTTGAAGGAGTTCCTGCCTACCCTTTTCCATGACCTGCACCAATGCATTCTTCTTGTCTCCAACAGTTTTCTTATTGGTCACATTAGGCTTCTCCTCAACTTTAACATCTCCATCATCAGTTGCTTCAGAGATTGCTGCACCGTGTACTTCCAGATATTGTTGCACCGTGTACTGCTTTGCAAACATTTGCTCTACTTCCCATGTATTCCCCGATCAACAAGTACCACTGAGATCCATCAGCCCTATCATTCCCTGAGACGTTATTGTGCGCTTTCACTTCCTTGTATTCATTGTATAGGGATTTCCACTTCTTTCTGCATGCTTCGTGGTCCTTATCAAAGTCTGGACACGCAGAGACAAGCATTGTCCAAACAAAAGTCCAAAGATTCACACGTTGCTTGGGGGTTTTTGAGAATTCATCATGCATTTCTCCTCGGATGTGGATCAAGGAAACGGTCCACTTATCTTCCCATCTTGCATACTTACCAACGCCATCTACCTTTTGCGTTTCTCCCTTTGTAGGTTTCCTACTGTCATCATCATCATCTACTTTTTCCTTGTCTCCCTTTGGAGTTCTTTTACCATGAGGAAGCTTTTCGTTCTTTGCTAGTGGCCTTTGCCTCTTTGGCTGAGGTTTAATCTCTACTAATGCTGGAGCTGTCAAATCTATATGAGATACAGGAGCTGAATTAGGTGGTGTAGAAGAGTATGGCACATGGTTCACAAATGGTGGTAATGGCATCGTATTATTGCCATGAAGATGATAAAAAGGTAAATTGAGGCAAGAAATGTGAATGCTGCTGGTTGTGGAAGTGCTGGTTGTGGAAGAGCAGTACGTCGGCAAGGTATTTTTTTTGGATATTGTGGCTTGTTTTGAAAGTGTGTCTCATTGTCTTGCTAGACAGCAAGATCTTGTGAGCAATACACAATCTCAAGTTGTGTGTCCATCTGCATCAAACAATAACACAGATGTATAGAATCTAGAGAATTTTGAAATTAATCTAGTTTCAAAAAAGCTTTAATAAGACTGAAGAATTTATAGTCCAGATCCATAAAATTGAAAGGTTGAAGTTCATAAAACAAGAAGAAGAGGAAATTCTCTTATCTGGAGATTTTTTACAGAGTAATCTAGTTCCAGAAACTTGAAACTTGGGCTAAAAGAAATGCTTGATAAAATCAAAATCAGAAAAAGCTTCAACCAGAAACGATTCAAATTATCACGGAAATACACAAGAGATGACGTACCTGAAAATTTCAGTCTCCAATTGAATGCGACTGTTAGATTTTGTCGCTGGCAAAGTATCCAACAAGAACAGCTACCGTCATGAACCTGGCGCCAAAGAAATAGATGCCTTGTGCTTCGCGCCAAACTTCTGTGCAACGTGTCCAAAGATTCTTGAAGCAACGCCAAGCGACATCCCCTGATAGTTAGCGTGCAATCCGGGAGTGCACACGTTGGCATAAGAAGGTAACTGCCGAGCTTCTATGGAATCATCGATTAAGGCAATTTTCAATACGTGTAACCCTATTATTTGAAAACCCTTAACTATCGACTGCTAAATACCACAAGTGGAATTTGGGCCTAAGAACAATTTCACAAACTCTATTTGCGAAATAAGGCCATGTGCATGCTCAATAAACCCTAAGCAACATATATAAAATAAATAAATACGACCAAAACCATGGAATTGCCTGTAAGCCACGGTTTAACTGAGGAGGACATTTTACTACAATTAAGCTGACACAAAAATGAGCGAACAATTCATTCCCGAAGCTTAAAGAACCCGTTGTTAATGTCATAGCTTGAAAGAGCCCGTTCGTTGATGCCATCGAACCAATTTAAAAATAGGCGTTATTATGGGCAAGTCAATCGTAATGCAAAAGTTAAAGTCAACCCAAATTATCCTTGGCTTCTAGAAATATAACCATCTAAATTATGCCATTTCTGGAGGTATGATAACTTTAATTCCTAAAGTTCAAAACCCTGAGTCTTTTTTAGATTGGAGACCTATTTCTCTCACAAACACTTCATAAAAGATCTGTGCTAAACTAATTGCAAATAGAATCAAGTCTTTCCTTCAGGGAAATATTAGCTTGTGTCAATCTACATTCATACCAAACATGTACATCTTGGATAACTATATTGCAGCTTTGGAAGGACTTCATTGGAATAGGGTATCTAACCAAGATTGTGTGCTGCTTAAATTGGACTTCTCCAAATCCTTTGACATGGATTTCCTAGAATATGCTTTGAAACAAATTGGCTTTACTGATAAATTGATTCATCTCATCTTAGATCTTAATTTGAGGGCTAATTCTACTGTGCTAATCAATGGAACTCTTGAAAGTTTCTTTCCTCTTGCTAAAGGTGTTAGACAAGGCTGTCCATTAACCCCTTATTTATTCATGTTGTTGTTGTTGAACATCTAACTATGGCTATATCTTATCATCGACAAGCTGGAAAAATTTTTGGCCTTAAACTCCCTGATAATATTACAAGTTCGAGCATATTGCAATATGCAGATGACTCGTTCTCTTTTCTCAAAAATGATATTTCAAATATTGAATAATTTTTACACATTATCCATATCTTTAGTGCAGCCTCTGGGATTTTTTTCAATTTAAACAGGTGTCAAGTTATTTAAGCACCAATCCTCCAGATATCTTGGGCATTAAATGTGTCTCCCAAAACCATGCATCTAACCTCTTTCATATGCCTCTCTCTGAGCGTTTGGCCTAGTGGTAACACACTAGTTCCTTAGCAATGTAGTCTCGAGTTCAAGACTGCCCAGAATCACACTCGATACTATTGGGGGTCAAATCCCAACAGACGCAACTAGGGCTCAACCGAGCAATGTAGCGTGGTATGTGGTTACATGTCCAGTTGGATACTGCCTAGTGGCATGACGTTAAAACTGCTATCTATCTCTCTTAATACTAGTATTAAAAGTCTGTGGAGCCCTTATCGTTTCAAAAATCAAGAAAAAGTTAAACAATTATGGCTCTTGTCTGTCTTTAGCAAGAAGGACCATCATTGCAAATGTACGAGAAGGAGAAGATATCGGCGACCAAGGGGCCCTGACATCTTCTGACTAGACTCATTTATTTGGAGTGTAGCGTGGTATGTGGTCACATGTCCGGATGGATACTGCCTAGTGGCATGATGTTAAAACTGCTATCTATCTCTATTAATACTAGTATTAAAAGTTTGCTACATATTCTAAACGAGGTGCACCCTGGGCTACCTCGGTCGTCGGATCCGTCGATCCTATGGCCTCTGGATGCCTCTCGTTTCGATTATAGTGAATTATGATTGGAGGCGCCTATGATTTTGAAATATGAAATACGAGTTTGCCTAAGATTTTGAAATCTGAAATACGGGGACTCGAACCTCTATCAAAATAATTCAATGTCCTAATAAGAATGTGTTGACCAAGATAACCAGCGAGCTAATGTGATTATTTTTTCTATTAAATCTATGTTTTTTTTATAACAATCCACTTAATTGTTTTAAGAATATGGTCTATGGTTTCGACCATAGTCATTTAAAAATCGATATTAAATCCCCCTAGAACCCCCTGTTGTTTTGCTACATATTCATTTCAAAAAAAAAAAAAGTTAAACAATTATGGCTCTTGTCTTTCTTTAGCAAGAAGGACCATCATTGCAAATGTACGAGAAGGAGAATATACCGACGACCAAGGGGTTTCCTAAACCCCTTGACATCTCCGGACTAGAATCATTTATTAGGAGTCCTAATAACTTTCTAGAAAATACTCTTCTACGAGTACTATATCAGCATCTTCGATCCGCTTTGTAGGGCCGACCCACATAGATATTATGATTCTGAGATGCTCAGTTGCACTGTGCCCCCCAGCAGCTGTCATGAACAAACACAGATCTTTTCGTTTGTCCCCTTTCCTAGTGACAGGATGTGCTATTTCCATACATTTCTTTTTCTCTAGAGTTGGAGTGACAACCTTGCATGGCTGCACGCGCCTGAGAAGCTCTTGAAATTAATCAATCGCTGCAAATACAACAATACAAGTTAACAGGCAAGTCACACGACATTCGGTAGGATCGCGGGCACGATCCTACCGAGCAGCCGACTAACAAGTAATAGAGCTAGTAAACACAAATAAGGAATTCATACATGTGTGAATGAAGCGAAGTCTTCTTATAAGCGGAAGCCATGTCGTCTCATGATTCAGCAAGATCTGTACAGGAGAATCTTGTATTTTGTCAGATCTGAACCTCCCACTATGTGCAATGATACAAAATCTGTACTGGAGATCTGTTATCCGTGGAAGTGATCGTGGCTTTTGCCGTGGCACAATCCGTGGTGCTTTTCATGGACAGTTCCATGGCGCCTTTGCATCTTTCGTGGTGCCTGCCGTTCATTGCATCCGTGGGTGGCTCTGTGCTGCTTTCCGTGGTGATTGTTACAGGCTCCTTTGAATTTACTGCGTCCTGGATGTGGAGCATGTACCTGGATGCCCTTTGTATAACATTGACGAGGTGTCAATGTTAACAACTTAAATTCTGTGTTTTAGGGTACTTGCACACTCAATCGCGGCATTGTTTGTTTGAATTGATTACAAACTGTAGTTTGCAGTTGGCATTGGAGCCTTTTAATACTAACTGATCCAGGCTTAGCAAGCCCTACCCGTGCATTTTGCCATTTGATTCCTTTGATCCCCTTCGTGCTTCGATTCGTGGCTTCCTTACTTTGTGAGTCTAAAGTGGTCTACTATCTTATTTTATACTTTTAGTGGTCTGTTAATGACTTGTGTTGCAGGTTAGATTTTTGAATGATGTATTCATGAGGCGGAAGCATGAGGCATCATCGTTGCATAATGCACCATGCTTTTTTATGGAAGCTTCAAAATAGCACAACAATCATGATTGTGGCATCTATGTCATTGGCTATGTTCAAAATTACGTGCAAGATATCTACAACAAGGAAGACAATGTGAGTACTAGATAATCTAAGTTTTACTAAGACTGTGAAATCTGAAATTGTTTTAATTTATTGTGAGCAGATGGTGATTAACCAAGACTAGTTTGCTAAAAAAAGACATGGATAACTTGAGGATTGGGTGCAGAAGTTAAGTGAGTATTTAGCTGCTGGAAAATCCACTTTCTACTTGCCCGAGGGTACTTTCCAGTTCACATGTCCCTTGAACGGGTTGATGTAGAGGTCCAGATTTTCAATTCATTTGGACTAACAAAATGTAAGTTGCCCGAGGGTTCTTCTGATCCTATTCAAACTGCTCACATCTGAACTCTGGAATCTGAAACCACTAACATATTGCAATATTCCAACCATTAGAATATATAAACCACTAATTTAAACACATCCGGGATCCCCAGACCAATATCCTGATCTCCTGGATGCCTAAAAAATTAGGAGGACCAGAAAAAAAACCATTGTTCGGCCAGTGGTTTAGATTTGAAGATTAACTTTTACACTTGAATGGCAAAGTTCAAAATCCATTTAGTACGTAAAAATTTGTTGCTGATAATAGTTGCAAGATAAAACGGATACAATTTACATTGTAGAAGCAGATTCATGAAAAAAGGGTTCATGGGACGCCTTCATTTTGTTATATATGCCAAATTGGGGCGGTTGACGTGGCAAATTTTTGCCAACATTGCAGAGTCTGCCATGCTCTGCCAATTGCATTTTGGGAGCTGATAGAATACTATATATTATAGTAATATCTAACATATATAATTCTTATGGGATAGATGCCTTCGGCATATTCGTGGTTGATACCACCTCTTAAATCCGACGCGTTTTCAAAAAATTTCCGGAAGGAAAAAATAGGGTAAATAGGTAAAAAAAACCAAGAAATGGAAAAAAATAGGGTA
>JAANSK020263371.1:0-12172 GCA_011763485.2 Isoetes engelmannii | reverse complement strand
ATATCCATCCTTGCACCAACCTTTATCCGTCTTAGTAATGACAATAACTAGCATACCCACCCAAAAGAATAGCACAAAGTAAGACATCATTTCATAAAGAGCGACTGACCAGTGCCACTTGGAACGGAAATCACCTTCAGAATATTGTACCACTCCATTGTTATATTGAAGTAGTGATTTCCGCTGTGCTAGCTTATAGTTGTTGGGAAATAAAACATATACAACTGGTATGAACATGTGTGCGCAGATGGAAAGGAGGAAGAATGATATTGCAACCACATAAAAATCATGTTTGCAATTATTGAAGCCATCTTTGGCAATCCAATAAGTTCGATAACTCACCAAACTAAGGGCCAGAAGGATGTAGATTATGTGCACTCTCAAATACTTGAATTTGCTGAGTTGCTTCGTAATATAACTTTGTGTGGCCTTGTTATTGGCGACCTTACGGTCTATATTGCTTGTAGGAGTGAATTTGAATGTAGAAGTGTAGCTGAAGATGGATGTCATTATTGTCTGAAAGAAAAAAGGAGTCATCCACCAGAAATGTGACTCATCACGGTTGCGACCTTGGATAGACAAGGGAACCCCAAACCAAACTGAAATCCACATAAGCCGCCACAATATAAGAAAAATAGAAAGACATATGATGAGCTGGCGATTATCATTTTGATCCCCAACGGTAAGTTCAAGGTGAAGTCCAAGGGCAACAAGAAACAAAATAGCCATGATAATATTGATAATGGAGAGGAAGTAATAAACCGTGTGCCAGAAATAACAAGCCTTTTGAACCAAGCTGAACTTACTGTTAGGTCCCAGCATGGTCTTCCACGTGGCAGAATACTGTTGGATGGATACAATGGTCCATCTACAACGTTGTTTAACATAGCCTTCAAAGGTCCAAGGTGTAAGGCCAACTTGGAGCCTCCTATTGAGGTAAACTGACTTGTAACCTGCATTGAATAAGAAAAATGCAGTCATGGTGTCTTCTGTGATAGACTGAGGCTGGAAGCCACCAATTTCATCGATATGCTTGCGTCGAAAGATCGCACCCGTTCCTACGCATGAGGCCGCGCTAAATGTATTCCTATGCACCATCACTCTATCATATCCAAAAGCACATGCATCATTGAGGGGTCTCCAGCTGGTAGGTTGTAGAATGATTGAGGGATTTGTCCAAAAGCAACTTGTGGATCTCGAACAATGTGTGGCAAGAGAACTTTGAGGAAGGAAGACTGGAGGATCATATCTGCATCCATCATGACGACAAACTCCGCTACAGAATGCTCCAAACCATAGTTAAGGTTTCCACATTTGAAGTTATGAGGCACACTAGGGATCTGCAAGGGCAAAAAGTGAGCTTATTAGATAAATTTATTTCATCAAATGTAGTAGTGAGAAACAAGTCAATCAAATGTAAAGACAAGGTTGAATTACCTTAACCCTGCGCAAATACGCAAATACTGAACCCTTTCTGTATGCAATGCCTCACAATATGCTTTAAGATCATCATCACCTCCATCATCCAAAACAAGCACTCTTAATCGGCCGGGCGGATAATCGAGTGCAAGTGCAGCCTGGATAGAGTCTATAGGAACCTCAGTTGGCTCTTTACAACATGGCATGAATATATCCACACTTGGAAATTCCTCCATCTCTGGCGGATCAGGTTTCAGTCTCAGAGGTGGAGGCAACAACAGATCTGCAGCTGGAATAATGCTGCTTATGAAGTAGACGAACTCACAAATCAGCAGAATTATGAGCCATGGCCGGTTCATAAGCTCGTTACATTTTCTGCTGTAAAGCTGGACTTTGAAGCGTAAGTAATTTGCAAAGGCTGCGAGATAACCCAGAACGAGCAAGACGATGATGATGTGCCAGATCAAAGCGCCCCATTTTATTTTGCCAGGTGGGTTATTTGGAGGCTGATTCCGAATGCGGATGGTATTCAGTTGAAGCTCTACGTCTCCAAGAGCTTCCATGTCTGAACAAAAGCCACAGAAACACAAAAACTGAATTGGAAAAACAAGGCACGGTGGATGGCTTTTTATAATTGGCCTGCGCTTTTTCAGCAGTAGATTCAGATTGTTTTCTAACTAGATACAATGTAGATTGTGATCTACGGCCTGTTTTTCCAACCTTCAAGGTCGTGGATTTGCGCACCGGCTTCATTCTGATGTGTGAGTCACGATTTAAAAATGAATAGTCAAAAGAGGAACGTTTGCAATGGGGGAGTTAGAAAAACCAAACATTGCATGTTGCGTTTGGGTTGCCCCAAAGGGCAAATTTGGGTTGATAATAGAGTGTGCTAAATGCTATTAGATGTGCCAATTTGACAACTGTTGCAAACTTGGGTTGATAGAGTGCGCTAGATGCTATTAGATGTGCCAATTTGACAATTGCTGGCCTTCCATGTACACTTACTTGCCTGCATGTAGATTTCAGATTTATATTCGATTCGCATCATACTAATGTTTAACGAATTATAGTGCGGAAATCTTTGTTGTTGATGGAAAGACACGTAGTATTGTTGATTTGGGGTCTTGCTTAGCACAGATGTTCTCGACAATGCGATTGCGTGGCTTTTCGATATTGTGGTGAGGTCAAATGTACATTTATCCCATTCATGTAAAGCATAGTTTCATTATTTTTGGACAATACCTGAAGTTGTAGATTTTTTTAGAGAACCTCACCTCAATGATGGTTTTCATGTATTAACATACATCCCTAACGAGGGCAGCATATGACTCAGCTGCGAGCACCTGAATCTTAATAGTGTTAGGCAGCTTTTTCTTATTGGAAGGAGCCCACACGTAATCAAAGTCTCTATCTCAATGCGATTGCCGGAGGTCGTTGACCTCCATCTCTTCTTCCAACAATTGACATAATTGGCTCCTCACAGGGACAGGCTCCCACCAGGTAACCTGGATGGTCTCAAAGTTCTTTCTTATCATTTATCTATGGCTCTTCGGTAGCATACCCTAGATCGAGCACCTGACATCATCAGGATGTGCCATTATGCCATTACAAACATGCCATTCGCCAAATCCTTGAACGGATTGAATTCTGGTACGGGCTTATCCTTCCACGGACCTAGATAAGCACGAGTGATGCTTGCAATAGGTTCTACCACTATTGCCACGTCTGGAAGGTTGGCTCGTTTCTTGCCTAGTCTGAAAGTCCTCGTAAGGACCCAAGTCTTTCATGGAGCCCTTGGGTGGTAACATCTTTGGAGTTCCAACTGGCATCTTGGGTCTGCCATCCCCCTTCTTTCCACATTCTTATCCCTGCAGCAGGCAACCATTCCAAGAAAGTGATACATGACACGCCACTCACCATTCATAGCGAACTTGAAAGTAAGAGGAACGGTGTGGCCAGTCAATCTATCTTTCCTGTCTAGAATATACCCTTCTATAAATCCTTTCCAATCTAGAACCTTGTCAACATGATACGGCATGGGCATATTGAGGTTGCACGTGTGGAATTCGTACAACAGCTCGGGCATAGTTAACACCTCGGAATTCTTCAAATTTGAGTAAAAGTTACCAAACAATGCATCGATATCCTCGTGCATGTGGCTGGGCCTCATGAAACCTAAGTCAATCTCTTCAAATACACCAAGATATACTAGGTATGACAGATATGAGAATATATACCTGTTCTTGTTTTGCTCAAAAGCGTTGTGTAGTTGCAACATCAATGTTCGAGGGAGGGCTTCAGTGAGGGTCCCTCAGGTCGTGGCAAGTCGACGGGGATGCTCTTATTAGACAACACCGCGGATGTTCTTGTCGGCGGTGATGCCCCTCAATCATCTCTTCAACACCTACACTCAATTCCCGCTGGGATGTGTTTGAAATGGCATTGCATCGTATCTCCCACGAATCCTTTGGCAACTGCATGGCCATCCTTGAATATGTACACCTCCTGCACAAGTAGTTGAGTCAAATCTGGAGGCAAGTAAGAACAAAGGGTAAATAACAAGAACCCACAACATGCATTCTACAAGTAGCTCAAATTGGGCAGGTGCCCAATTTGGTTTCCTGTAACTAGGAAAGTCCATATTGGGCGCTAGCCCAATAAGACATCACATGGTAGCCTAGCAGACATCATTTGGGGGGGCTCAAATTGGGCGTCCGCCCTGCTTCCCTATAGTGGAGATTTCATTCAAAAGTGCTGGTAATACTAGGAGGACCACATTGGGCACTGGCCCAATTTATTTCCAAGTAAAGTGGCCAGCAAACATAGATGTAATAAGGTGAGTCAAATTGGGCATGGACTAGTCATTAGAGCGGGTTTGCACCAAGGGATGCCAAATTGGGCACCCGCCAATTTGTTTATCCAATGAGATCAGCTTATAGCTGCATTAAGGCACTAAGGGTTGCCAAATTGGGAACCCACCCAATCTGCTCCATAGTCCATATGGTGAGGTCAAGTCATTAGTGCCGACATGCACTGAGGGAGTCCAAATTGAGTATCCCCCCAATTTGCTCATCAGGTGAGCTCAACTCAAAGAGGCATTCAGGCACTGAGGGTTGTCAAATTGGGCACTCGCCCAATTTGCTCTATAAGGTGAGATCAAGTCATTAGGACAGCATACACTGAAGGAACCGCCCAATTTGTTCATCCGGTGAGCTCAACATTGAGGCATTCAGATAGCAAAGGGGGCCAAATTGGCACCCACCCAATTTGCTCCTCTGGTGAGTTCAACTCATGAAGGCAAGGAGTTACTAAGGGGGGCCAAAGTGGGCACCCCTGCAACTAGACTCCACTTGTTCAATGATACACTTTTTTATACTATATTGTACTGATGCACAAGGCACATAACTCCCTGACGGGTCATTTTATTTTTTCATCCTTGATTTTGCAGGTTACTTTTGGAGGTCTCTTGGATCCCAGAGTGTGCGACGCCGCGCTTCATCCTTGGGGGTGCCTCGGCATCGTGTTTGTATCAGAGTATTTGTCGATTGACATAGCAGTCCCGTATCCTTCTTTGCTTCAACTTTTTGTTTGGCACAACATTTTGTCTCCATTCTGGTTCCGGAGCTGACAAACATTCCTCGAGAGCATCGGCGACCATTTCTCATTAGGGTTTTCCTCGAAAATCTAAAAGGGTGGGTTTTTTCATCCCGATGAGAAGCTGTCCCTAGTTTTCTTTCATTTGCTTAGCCTAGGCGGTGGATGGTTCATCTTTTATCTTGTGCTCCTTATCTTCGCTCTCGATTATTGTCTAGTTTCAGAACTTTTTTTTTACGCTTTTCCAAAATTTCTATCCCTAGTAAGAGGAACCAATTTGTACAAAAATCAATGAGAACAATACTTCACTTCATACAACAGTTAGAATTGGAAGAAACAATCAGAGCACAAACTTTCGATCTCGCAACAACATTACAGTGAAAGAATCAGACAGAGTAGAGACAAGGATAGCAAGCTAGGGAGACTAGAACAAAATATGTGGAGCCAAAGGAATAGAATGAAAACTTTTGATCTTGCATAGGCGGAGTAGAGAAAGATAACAAGCTAGAGAGACTAGAACAAACCTTGTGGAGTCAAAGGAGAAGAATAAAAATGAACATGCAGTATAAATATATAGAAGATGCAAGGAGGGGCATCGCCATCCAAAGAACGTCGGTTCGATGCTATTGCAAAAGAACCATGACTTTAAATAGTACTGCATATAACGCAGAACCCGAAGGATGTACATATACATATAAGAGAGAATATGCCATGTATGTGCAAAGGGTGGTAAAAAAACACCTACACATATGGGCTTTAAAAGGCATATTTGATAGACTTTTGAATAAAATTTGCACTATATCAGTGGCTATAAACACATCGAGACATATATATATGGAAAATCGGTCAAAAAAAGGAAAAAGAAATGAGCAAATTGTCTCTTATTCACTTTTATTAGGGTGTAATAGCAGAATAGAGTATCTTAAGAAAAGATATTGTTGGCTGATGTCCCTAAAAAATGTTGACTACCATTCTTATAATCATCTCATTCCTCTCTAGTGTATAAATTCGTAGGCCGTTTTTTGGGTTGCCCGAAGGGTAAACCCTTTGATTGCTCGCTTGGGTTAAAGAAAAATCCAGATTGTACGTTCCATATTTGAAGATGTGCTGATTGGACAGTTTAGAAGTTTTAATAATTGGCATTAGGTGACGTGATCTTGGGCTCCGTTGATCTTCATTAGGGCTTTGTTCGTGTTAAATCTGATTGTCAAGTCCTGCTCTAATCGTATTCATTATTCTTTTTATGCTACAATTACCAGTTATGTCCTCACCGTTTTCTTATTCCTCGCAATATGTTGATCAAAGACTCTGCCAAAGTTCTGCTTCTGCAGCTGCAGCGTTTACCAATCCCCAAACATATTCACCATCGCTGGGCATTAATTGTGCTTTGTTTGCTGGGCAGCAACCATGTTCTCATTATGAGAGTCTACTATACGACAGAAGGACAAGTCTCCCGTGAACAAAATTATGTCTATGAGTCTCCCCTTCCTGTGGGCAGATTGGTCGTTCAAGTCGCTAATAAAGCTCGGGTTCTTTTCACATCCCTTTAAAATTATGATTCTTTTTTCAAGTATCAGCTTATTTCTTATCGGGACATGGAATTAAGCTCTATGAGCCTGAAGAATGAAGTCTATTTTGAAGTTAACTTTGAGAACCCACTTTTATTCATGTGCAGGAAAGCCAAGCAGGCACAGTGGTTGTCCCAATGGCAGGTCCAGGCCCACAAATGCACGAAAAAGGACCACGATGAGCTGAAAGCCTACCTCGACATAGGTCAAGCTCGAGCAGTATAGAGAACAAGTGAATCCCACGCTCAAGCGGGGGCCCCAGCAGTACCTGCTCACCCCCCTCTCCATGAAAAAGCGTAGGCTGATCCGTATGGGAGGACACCACCTCCGCATTGAAACTGGGCGATGGGCAAGGGAAGCGCGGGAGGATAGGACTTATCAGTGCTGCCGCCAAGGGGTCCTTGAGGACGAGTGCCATGCTCTGCAAACCTGCCCCTTATGAACAGATTAGAGCACGGTATCCGCAGTTAGTGATACCTGGGCAGACACTCCATCTCCTGCTCAGCACTGAAGCAGTAGGAACTCTTGGATCATATCTCCAGGAGGTTCTTGACGAACAACATCGACTCTGTCCCACTTCCTTGTGAGAGTCTCCAGTTGTTTTGTATACCAGCAAGTGCATTGCCGCCACGGTTTTTCTCCAAGTGGGTTTTTTCATCCGGGCCGTAATACGCCACGGTTTTTTCCCAAGTGGGTTTTTTCATCCGGGCCGTAATACGCTTGCTGTTTGATTTGTACAGGTCCCATAGGCCAATTGGCCTCCGAGGACATTCTCTATCCTTATTAAATTTAGGCATTTCTAGTTCCTTATTCAAAGTGGTGTCTTCTGCCTTTGATCATGCCTTAGTTATTCATCAGTTCTGAGATTCAGGTGTGGTTGTGGTGCAAAACAGTGATAGTGGTTTTTTTTAAATTCTTGATGGTCATGCAGTCTTTGATATACCATAATATTATTGTACTTTTATTATCTTAGCTAGTTGTAATAAAAGTTTATCAGCATTTTGTACCGGTCAGTAAGGTTGGACAAATTCATCTCGGCTTTATATTCAACATATATTGGTGTTCACATAAGTTTATCATAATTTTAGTATTGTGTTGTGTCGATATTGAGTGAAACGCTGCAGAACTAGTAGTGTTAGAAAGTAATCTTAAATAGTTTCTTTCATTTGCCATAGTATCTGGCTAAAACAATTTGAAATGGCAACCCACGTGCGCAAGCACATTTCTTTCTAGTTCCATTCAATCCACTTTCAATAAGGGCAATCAATAATTCAACAAGAAAATTTAAACCACATTTTATATCCTCGTGAGTACTTGAATCTGATCACATAGAATGTGAAGGGATGTGATCAAGTAAACGCTTCAAATCTCGAGTCATTGTTATTACTTCTGTTAATTACAAGAATAAGAAGATACCAAGTATTTTCGTTACACATAACCTTGCTTACACCAATCTTTATCTGTCCTAGTATAGACAATGACGAGCATACCCAGCCAAAAAATTACCGTGAGGCCAGATATCAACTCATAAAGAATGATTGACCAATGCCACTTAGGAAGATAATCACCTTCAGAAAATTGTACCACTTCGTTGTTATAATGAAGCAGTGATTTTCGTTGAGCTGGCTTGTAATGGGACGGAAATAATACGTAGATCACAGGTATTAACATGTGTGCACAAGTGGAAATGAGAAAAAGTGATATTGCTACCACAAAAAAATCATGTTTACATTCATTGAACCCATCCTTGGCAATCCAATAAGTTCGATAACTGACCAGAGCGATGACCAGAATAATATAAATTATGTGCACCCTCACGTGCGTGAACTTGCTGAGTTGCTTCATAAAATGACTTTGTTTGGCTCTATTATTGGCAGCCTTACGATCGATATTGCTAGTAGGGGTGAACTGGAATGTAGAAGTATACGAGAAGATGGATTGCATGATAGTCTTAAAGAAATAAGGAGTCATCCACCAGAAATGTGATTCGTCGCGGTTGCGGCTTTGGATAGACTGGGGAAGTCCTATCCAGACGGAAATCCACATTAGCCGCCACAATACGAGAAAAACCGAGAGGCATATGATGAGTTGACGGCTGTCATTAGTATCTCCCACAATGAGGTCAAGGTGAAGTCCTAGAGAGACAAGGAAAAGGACCACCATGACAATATTGACAAGAGAGAGGAAGTAATAACCAGTATGCCAGAAGTAACAAGTCTTGAGGAAGAAGCCAAGTTTACTTTTAGGGCCAAGCATGATCCTCCACGTGGCAGAAAACTGTTGGATGGCTCCAAGGCACCATCTACGCCGTTGTTTGATGTAGCCTTCAAAGGTCCAGGGTGTGAGACCAACCTGGAGCTTCCTATTCAGAAAGGCTGATTTGTAACCTGCATTGAACAAGAAATATGCAGTCATGGTGTCTTCAGTGATGGAATGAGGTTGGAAGCCACCAATGACATCAAGGTGCCTGCGCCGGAAGATGGCGCCGGTGCCGACGCATGGCGCCCAGCCGAAGGTATTTCTATGCACCATCACTCTGTCATAGCCAAAAACACATGCATCATTCAGAGGGTCTCCAGTAGGCAGGTTGTAGAATGATTGAGGGATTTGGCCAAAAGCAATCTGTGGATCATGAACAATGTGTGGCAGGAGAACCTTGAGGAATGAAGGGTGGAGGATCATATCTGCATCCATCATGACAACAAATTCTGCTGCAGAATGCTCCAAGCCATAATTTAGGTTTCCACACTTGAAGTTATGAGGCACACCAGGGGTCTGCAAATGCAGCAATTTAACTCAGTTCAATGCAATCAATTTAGATCAAATTAACACATGTATATGAATTCAAATTGACACATGTATATTCATATTGACATATGTTCATTAACACATGTATATGAATTCAAATTGAGGTCTGATCTGATATGATTGAAAGAAGTGAATTGAATGCATGTAGACTACAAAGTAATAATTACCTTAATTCTGCGCAAATATCGAACTTTTGGCCCTCCAGTTGGTGCAGGTAATGCCTCACAATAATCCTTAAGATCATCATCACCTCCATCATCTAAAACAAGCACTCTAAATTTATCTGGAGGATAATCAAGAGCAAGAGCAGCCTGGATAGAGTCTATAGGCACCTCAGTTGGCTCCTTACAACATGGCAACAATATGTCCACACTTGGAAACACCTCTAAATCTGGAGGATTAGATCTGGCCCTCACTGGTGGAGGCAAAACAAGATCTATAGATGCAATAATGCTGCTGACAAAATAAATAAACTCACAAATGAGGAGCAAAATCAGCCAAGGCCTGTGCATAAGCTGCTTATGTTCTCTGCTGTACAATTGGACCTTAAATCTCAAATAATTTGCAAATGAGGCTAAGTAAGCAAGCACGAGTAAGACGATAAATATGTGCCAAATCAAGGCGCCCCATTTGATTTTCCCAGGTGGGTTTTTGGGAGGCTGACAGATCTGGCCATTCTGACCATTCTCATGCTTACTATGGTTGGTATGAGTGTGAAGCTCTAGATCATCAAGAGCTCCAATATCACCCATTATGCCTCAACAGAGTGCTCTGCAAATGATGCATGCAATTTAGATAAACTGAAAATATGAAGCATGGCCTTAAGAAGGGATTTCTCAAATGGATGGCCCTACTTCAAGCCTGGATCCAGCAATTTAGCAGTTTTTGTCACCGACAATTTTCGTCCTCTATCGCTGCGCTGTTAAGTAAGTACATTTGGTGTAGATATTTTGAGTGGTTGGCATTAGCGCTGAGTTTTTGTGGTTTAATTAGTTGCATGCACGTCCAATCACGATAAACAGACAACTACCTTCTCTCGTGAAAAACGCCCAAAGAACTGTGGTAGGGCCTTTTTCCTTATATTTCAAGGGGTTCGAACGTGAAACGATTTCCATCTAGCTACAAAACATTTCACTAATAAAGATTGTGATTACTGTTTTGATTGCATGCCTAATCTGATTCTCTTGTCAATATTGTCGTTCAATCCATCTTATCGTTCAATCCTGGCCATTGATGGCCAAGATATTCTAAAAAAGATTCCCTCTCGTGCAACCAGGGCCATTTGCCCAAATTAAGATCAGGGGGAGTCACCTATAAGCCCCTCCCCAAGCCACGTGCAAGCACCTGGAGGGGTTCATTTTAGGGCTTCCACATATGTATACATAAGGAAAAAAGTACTAGTTTTCTCTTAGTTCCTTGTACATAAAAGGAAGGGGGTTCATAATTGGTAGAGAATCAAACTGTATGATACATAGAGTGTACAATCCAAACTTCTTTGACATTCTAGTTGTACCTGAATTGAATGTATATGGAGAGGAACTTAAGCTAAGGTTTCTACTTTAGCATATACTATCAGATGTATGAATTATATTAAGAGAAACATTGATGATTTTGTGCATTGCATTTGAGAACATGGAAAAAGATGTTTGATTGTATGGGAGGGGTTTTGTAGTGATGTTTGAAGTATAAAACCGGGAGGAGTTATGTTTGAAACAACATTCAAATACAGTATGGTAGGGTTTTTAAATTTGAAAAAGCCGGGGGGCTAATCCCATGCAAACATGCTTATTCACAAATGATATCCACACACATATGGTATGTACAAATGGTATGCAAATTTTTTTTTATTTTGAAGTCTTCACAATTTTGCTATGCAAGTCACAGGTCGTGCTAAACCATCACACAAAAACACATGAAGACAAGTGGGAATCAAACATCCTAGTTATACCTTAGATGCAGTGCAGCGGCTTGCCGCCTCTGCAAAGCATCGATCCTCCTCAATTCACGGACCAAGATACCCCTGGCTAAATTCATTTGCGCCCTCAAGGCGTTCGTCCTCTGCTCAACATTTACATTAATGGCTTCCCATTCCACAGCAGCCAAGGCTTGTTCTAATGCATAAAAGAGGATGCCAAGATGTATCCTCAACACTCTGACTGCAGCAGCCACGCTCTCAGCAATAGTGTTAATGGACACTACATTCTCTATAAGTTCACCACCAACATGTCCATGTTCAGCCTCAGGACTAGCAACCCGAGGATCAGGAAGGCCACTGGCAATCAGATGGGATATGTCCGGCATATGTGAGGCCAATGGAACAGGCTGTGCAAGGGCTGGAGGAAACAGAGGAAGCAATTGAGTTGGGCGAGCCATAGCTGGGCGGGCTCCAGCATGCACAAGAATAGGAGGAGGTGGACGAGATATTGCACGGGACGTAGCACCATCCTCACTACTATCTGTAAGGTCTATGACCTCACGGACATCCACATGCCCATTGGCTTCTGGAACTGGCATACCTGCACCTCAAAAATACATGATATGCCCACCTCAAGAATACATCAAACACATGAAGAAGCAAGTTACAACCTAACACATCGCTAAATGACCAAAAGATATAATGAGCACAACAAATACAAAACAACTAACAGATACAGAACATGGATTTCGGCGAACACAAGAGCACAAAAATACAGAGCACATCAACATCAAAACATTAAGTGAAGAAGCAAGTTACAACCTAACAGATTACCACACGAATTTCAGCCCTTTCCCTGCACTACCAG
>JAANSK020263360.1:0-12172 GCA_011763485.2 Isoetes engelmannii | reverse complement strand
GCTATGGGACATAACTACCATTCTAAGCCGGTCTGATCCCTAGGAACCCAACACAGGTGGGCCATTGTGCACAGGCCGCATTTAATTGGGAATTAAATGGGCTACTCTATGATCATACTACAATCTAAGGCAGGGACTCTACCCCCCTTCCCAATACACAAGAGGCAACAGATGAATCATACAACTATAATCAACCTTAGTCTGTTACACTCTTCCCAAGGCTACTAGACTGCTGCTACTCGATTCTCCATGCCCTAGCTGCTGCTGCACTCTTCCCAATTGGCACATTTAATGCCAATATTGGCTCCAAGGGGCACGTTGCCCCCATGGGGTATCCTATACCTTCTATGTCTGGACAAGGTACACGGCGTATATACGACATGTACCGGTGACGTTGCATGTATAATATAGGTATTTATACCGTATATTATTATGGAACGTCACACCCCCCGTGTGAATATGCACAACAATGTAAAAAGAGCCCTAAACTAAATGAAATTACCAGATAATGTGATATAACTCGCCTTATTCACCATGTTTGAACTTCACTTTTCACTTTACTCCCTGCTGGTTATCTGCACAAAAATAACAAATGCAAAGAAGATTGTCAAGGCTTAACTCTTAGAAGTTCTACTAAATTACTCATAAAAAACTCCGGTAGCAGAGTTTGAAACTCCGCTAAAGAATAAGAGATGAAACACTATTAAAACAGCTAATGCAAATGCATCATTTATATTATTATTATGTATGAAGTAGTCATGATTTATGAGGAAAGAGTGTAAAACAAAATGCAAGTACTCTCTAATAACCAAAGAGAAAACTACAACTACTCTTGAAATCAGCTTTGTTTGAAGCAAGAATTTACAACATAATATGGAAACAGCAAAGAAAACAACCCAGGAGCAAGCATTACCAGAGAAGCCCCTGCCTGAATCACGGAAATGCAGTGAATACACTCATGCTGATCCTTGTGAGCATGCATGCAAATAGGATTATGGAGTCAGAGAAAAAACAGGCTTTAGCAGAGAAGCTCAAGCATTGCTAGCACCCTCGCAAGAAATTACAAAACCTCAACACTTCAGCTTCAACTTATTTAAAAACGTTGAGGTAAGCATCCAAATCTAATCATCCTGTGGCTTGCCTGATAGAATGAGAGTTGCAACACACTACCAGTTTAGGCCCAGATGAGAAACTAATGAAAGCTGCAAAAAAAACCTTTTAAATAACATCCTTGCCCAGATTTGCTAGCTTGTTTAGGAATACCTCTTTAGCGATTCGACTCCTCTGGAAATAAGAATGCCTAATGAATGTGGGTGATTCCCAGCTAGCTCTACTCCTCCAACTTCCACCTGCAATTTGCCTCACCTTTAACAAAAAAAAAAAAAACAAATGATAGAAGGTGGAGGGTAGTCCCCGCCATATCCTTCATCGGTGCAGTGCGTAACACAAAGAGGGTCCACCATTTGTGGCTACTGCCGATGAGAGGAATTAATTGTAACGGGAAAAAATGAACTTACCATGGTTGCTTTGCTTCCTTTTTACTCTCTGACCACGAATCCTAAACCGAGTCGTCAACTTCAAGGCACCACAGTCATAGATTATCCGCACTGCCATCACTACATAACAATATCTCCACTGAATGTCTAAAGTAGGAAGTTAGCCTGAAAGCCAATATATTGCCAAAAATGAAAGAAATCTCCTGTAAGAACCAAAAATGAAATAAGAAATCTCCTGCAAGAACCAAAAACGAAATGCACAGACTGCTTGCCTTGGAAGCTTCAAAATCCGCTTGCCCCAGAACTGGCAAAAAATCGTGACTGATGAGGAATTCTCAAAATCCGAAACAGAGTGCTTGCTTGCTGCCGCTTCCGCTTGCTGGCTCTGCCTTTTTCTACTAACGTACAAACCGTAAGTAAATCCCTAATAAAAAATCCGCATTACCATCTGGACATCCTATCATCGCAGTGAGCAGAGAGCATTAATCGCCTCTGCCGTTTCGTAGAGGAGAGGAGGGCGAAGGCGAAAAACAAAATGGGACTGAGAAACCGTAGGAAGATGATTCGAATCTGCTCAAAGATCTGGGGCAGCTCAACGACCGAGTGGAGCGCTAAGATGAAAAACTTGCTGGCACTGAGAAACTGTAGGAAGGAGTCCGGAGGATGGCTAGTTCAAACTGGCATTGAATGCGGGCAACCAGCGTCCCACAAGCGGGAATACAGACGGCAAGGTTTCTTTCTATGAAATTGAGAGTTGGTTTTTCATTTGTGGTAACATTTGCTATAGCAAATGAAGGCCAAACCAAAAAAATAGTTATAACCACTGAGAAAATGCCAATGGATGATGTTGATGTTGATGTTGATGGATGATCCTGATGTTGACGTTGCATGCTTTGTGCGGTCTGCCTACCGTACTTTAGTCATTCATGACACTTTACCTCCGTCTGGCAAGTGGTATTTGCAGCTTCCGGGCTCCCGATGGCGCTCTGTGTGGGTCTGGATGTGGAGTGCCCTTCCCCCTCCGAAGGTTAGGGTGCTCCTATGGCAGGTTGTGCATCGATGTCTCCGGGTTAATACTCGTGTCAGCAGATTTAGGCCCGGAGTTAGTCCTCTATGCCCCTGTTGTGGTCTCCATCCAGAGACGGTGGATCATTGCTTGGTCCTCTGTCCGCACCTGCAGGCGGCCTGGGACTGGGTTCAGGCTCAGTTGTGGGTTCGACCAACCAGTCAGCAGTTGCTCTTACATTTGTACCCTGGGGCCTGGCCTCTTCCGAGGAAGCAAGCCTTGCACTTGTGCGTGGCTTGGTTGGTGTGGCTGATTTGGAAGCGTCGACTGCTGTGGGTGTTTCAGGGGGAGCAGCAGCCTTGGACCTCTTTGATTCCCCGCTTGAGGTATAAGTTGTTTCAGAGTTTTCAGGTGTTCCCGGGGTTGGCTGAGCGGAAGTTCGCCATTTGGCGAGACTTCCTAGGGATAGTAGATGCTGATGGAAATTTTGTCCAGTTGTAGTGGTTGAGAGATGTTGGAGTGGTGGGGTACTGCTGTCTCTTCGAGGTAGCTTCTCTTGCTCCTCGCTCACCTTGTAATCCTATTATTCTTTTAATACATTGATATAAGTTCTTCAAAAAAAATAAAAAAAATAAAAAATGCCAATGGATGAACTAGCAAATACAATATGTCAGAAGAAAGAATAGCAGCAAAGGTAAAACTAATCCAATTCATGAAGACCGAATATAGCAAAGTAAAGTGTGTCAGTATAAAGTAAGTGTCAAATTGCCATGAAGAGCTTCAAGAAACCAGTTATAAACTTGTTTGTTGTCCTCGTGACAACAAAGATGTCGATTCAACAAAATTTGAAGCTTACCTGTACCTATTACAAATATAAACTTCCCAAAATAATTAGACATCATAAAGATTTGAAAATGAGCAGGCCAGCCGAAAGTGGACGGCTATCAGAAGTTCAATTTAGATGAGGATGGGATAGGGTTGAACTGGAGCTTGAAGCAAGGCTATTATAGAAGATGGAGTTGAAGTATCGGTGGAAGGGATATGTAGTACCAAATACATATGAAATGGCAGGCCAAGCATTGTTATGGAATAGGTGGAAAATATCCTCACTTCCCATGAGCAAGAGTAAGGTCCCATACAGATCTACAATCCGTCTGTAATTGTAGTGAAGTTCTCTATACCTTATCAACTATTTTTTTCTAGGAAGAAATGATGTGAGAATAAGAACCAGAATAAGCAGTGCACTTGGCTCACCACCTCCCTGCAAAAGATTGTTGTCCATAATTCCTCAATTTTCTTATCATATCTATCGAGTTGATCTCTTACACTTCTTAACATAGATATACCTGGCAAATTACTCTTGTAGAATCTATCTTTCTTCTTGTATAGACTGGTAGTAATCCAAATAATTGTCAAATTGCATTTCCTTGGCCTCTCAAAAAGTCAAGATAACCTAGGATTGCCCGAGTAGAAAATATTGACACAAGCAAATAAAAAACACCCTTGAATTCACCATAAGTGTTCTATTTCCGGTCATTAGTATATCTTTTGCTATGAACAGTGGCAATAGATTCCATATCAAATTGAAAATGAACTTTGATCCAGAATAAGAAGTTTTTCTTACCATGAAGAAGTCTAATTTCTAGATTTCCATATATTCCACAAGGCTAAATAAATCATAGTGTTAATAAATTTTTCATTATTTTGCATCAAGAAAAGAAGATCATTATTGTGAGTGATGCCAAATTTATGATTCAACCATTGCCAAAATTGAGTAAGCTTGTTACAAAAGAAGATAGGAACCATAGTTTCAGCAGAATCACTGTTCAAAGGACAAGAAGAAGAAACATTAATATTTCTAATATGCTTTTGACTTCTATTTTTAACTTTTGAATAGCTTTGATGTAAAGAACAAAGAAACAATATTCAGTCCTGAAGTACCTAGTGTAGGTACTTTGACCAAGAAAAAATTTAATGGCACATAGCCAAATGGCAATTTTTTGAAGGATATGGATAATTTTTGTGGTGAATTATATGAATAAGGGCTTTTGAAAAATAAAATAAAAAAATCACCTTACATAAATACAAATATGCCTCTTTTCCTCAATATTAGCCAGAAAAATTTCGCCCTTTTCCTTTAAAAGAAAAGGGAGTAGCCTTTCCTTCTGCAATTTCTTTTTTGATTATCCTTTAGTAATAGCCAATCCCAAATATGTTTTTCTTGAAATTCCAAAATAATCGCCACCTACAATCATTTAAACTTGTTGGCGCTCAGTCTTCTACAATTTGTTTCTTGCAAGAAATACGTTAGTATTATATTTGTTTCATTTATGGATGAGTAAGAAAGGAAACAAGTTTTTCCACTCCCTTATGGATCCAAACAAGAGGATTATCAATAGCAGATACGTCTTGTAAATATCAGGTACATTTTTCCTTTTCCTTCCATTCTTTTTGTACATTTTGTTGATGTAGCAACATGACTTAGTAGATTCATAATTTATTTTGAATATACTATCAGGTTCAAAATCGATTTCCCTCTTTGATGAGCCAGAAATTGCACTCTAATCACCATTTAGCTTCCTTTGATTTCCATCATAGATGCAAGAGAAGGGCAATTTGATCAGGCACGCTTGAGCCTCATGGAAATGAGCAGGAAACTTTAGTTAGTTGGTTCAAGATTCTGTCTAGTTATAGAATTTTGATGCATATGGTTTATGTTTATTATAAACTATGTTATAAGCTTATTTGAAAGTCTACACTTTATTTTTTTTTTTATTTTTTTATTTTTTTGAGGGCAAGGTTGTTTTTCTATTCATTAGGAGAAAATATATATAAAAAGTGATGTAATCTCCAGCCGGAGAGTTACCATCACATAAGACAAAAAGAGAGACCCTATAAATAGGGCGACACCTCGATGAAATCTCTCTTTATAGGATAGAGAGAAGGGGAACTTCATGTTACACATGTACAACCATAAAAAGATCCTCATCTTTAAAAAGTAGCCATCCCACGATCTATGCAAGTCAGGCAACATCATGGAGATCCTGCAGAGTAAGGTCCTCAACACTGTTGCAGCAAAACATGCTTAACAGCGAGTCCAGCTTCCAGATACAATAACATGTGCAATCCAGTAGCAAGAGAACTCTAGCCTCTCTCTTCTGCTGCCATTTGTGATAGAGGGAGGTAAAGTATGGCTTGAGTGCATTGTACCTCCAAGGATCTGGTTTGTTTAGCAGCATCTTGAGAGCCATAGCATGGATTACTTCTTGTTTCAGTTGGATGAAATGGGATTCCTCATCCAGGTCAGCTTCTACCATCATCCTAACAGGGGCACCCTGTTTCAGCAGCCTCTTCATTTGCTCTGGAAGTAAACCATCAAATTATGTTAGTGAAACTGCAAAGAAATTGAATAGGCCTTCAAATTTGCCTATTCCATCCCAATCTCTATCATATTTATCCCCCTTCACCAGCTTGTGGGCCACAGCCATAGCCTGCAGGCCTTCCAAAAAACAGGCTTTCATCCAAATGATATTTGGAGATTTATGCTCAAAGACTACCAGATTTCTATGCTTCCATGCAATCCAACATGCAAGGGATCTGATAGAGTTTAGAACCCGAGATTCTCCATTCCAAAAGTCTAACAGATTGGCTGGAAAACCCTTGTTCACCTGGGATAACCATGTCCAGTATTTAGCAATTCTGGACAAAGAAACACATGATTAGATGTTTCCTCAGTCCCACATCCTAGGGAGCAGAATTGGGACATAGATCTGTCAAATTCGGACCTAATCTTATTGGTGGCAAGTTTTTGATGCAAGGCAATCCGCCTGAAAGTAATCATTGAACCATAACATTTCCACCCTTTGGCACAAATTCCAGCAAGATTCCTCCTGGCACTGCCATAGACTGCAAGCCTTAGAAAACTGAAAATCCATTAGAGCTTCATAGATAGCTTTGACTGAATACAATTACTTATTTTTAAGTGTCCCGAGGTTACTGGCCTCCACCAAATCCTGAACAGATTCCAAGCCTCTCATTACTGATTGGTAGATCTTTCTATCCACCTGAGATCCTTTCGTTTTAGCTTTGATTTGATCCCAAGTAAGCCAACTTTCCCCATCCCTTAGGCTACTATTCTTGTTCAGCCCAGCTTTGAACCATAGATTATATTTTTGGGGGTGCTGAAGAGCTAAACAGCCCTCCTCTTCAGGTACAAAGGCAGGATCCAGAAAAAGTTAATGTCCTTACATCTATCATCCAAGAGAGGAGGCTTAAAGCAAGAGGAGGCTTGGTTCCAGGCCTGGAGAATCCTTCTCAGAGTAGTAGAGGTGGCAGACTTTGGAGTGAGTTGGAAGAAGGCAGAATCAGGCAAAAGGTGATTCATGGTTTTACTTCCAGCTGGGTATGATTGATCAACCCAGAATTTGACTAGTTTAAGGGCAGGGGAAGCCTTATCAACATGGATAGCCCTCCATATTACCTTGGCAGCCAATGCTTGGGCCTGAATGAAAAGGGATTTGCATCCCATCCCTCCTTTCTTTTTAGGTTTTATCAGATCTGCCCAGGTTACCTTGTGAGCTCCTTGCCAGATAAACTCTCTAATAGCAGCCTCGATTTTATTATAAGAAGCCTTATCAGCTACAATAGCTGATGAAAAGAAGACATGGGTGCTAGCAATCACTGCATTAGCTATCTCCACCCTCCTTGCCAAGGATAAGGTAGAGGGGTACTTTAACAATTTTTTCTTGATTCTGTTCACCACATGGTCCCATAGGCCATGGATGGAACTATTAATGGCCAGGGGGACACCAAGGATCTTAGTGGCAGATCCTTTCCCTATGACCTGTATTTGCTGAATGGAGGATTTATCAGAGTCAGTGATTATGGCACATTTGGATCTGTTTAGCTTAACTCTCGAGACCTTCCCAAATCTGTCCATGGCATCAAAAAGTTCCTCAAACTATTATCTCCCTCCTTGAGGAATACAAAAGTATCATCTGCATACTGCATTACGACAAAAGAAAAATCGACATACAAAAATTTAAAGGAATAATAAAATATAAAGTTATCAAGCTCCAAATATATACAGATATAGATATATCTATAACTTTTAGCCAAACAGAGATCATGAAGTATGCTAAGAATTAAAAAAATAGCCAGACCATTTTTTTTTTCTAAAAAACATAGTATGCTTAATTTTTTCCCTAACTTTGGCAAGTTCCAAAAGTGGACACATGTAGCATCCTTATGCTCTACATTGTTGTACAACATGAATCTATTCCGTATCCTAAAAATAGGTGTTGGAATAGGTGGATTAGTTCATTTTCTTCAGAATGTTTTCTTCCATTCTGAGTGTCTAGATACAAGTCCATGCATAACGAAGTGCACCTTGAACGACCTCGGTCGTCGGATCCATCGATCTTAAGGCCCAGATAGTATGTTGAGGCCTCTGAACACCTCTCATTTCGATTATGGTCAATTATGATTGGGGGCATCTATGATTTTGAAATATCAAATACGGGTTGGCCTAAAGTTTTGAAATCCGAAATACGGGACTCGAACCTCTACCAAAATAACTCAATGTCCTAGTAAAGATGCTTTGACCAAGACAAGCAGCGTGCTAATGTGATTATGTTTTATATTAAATCTATATTTTTTTTTATAACAACCCATTTAATTGTTTTAGGAGTAGTGGCCTATGGTTTCCAGAATGCTCATTGCTACATTCATATTAATCCCCCTGAAACCCCTCGTTATTAGGCTACATATTGATAATGTACGTTCTACAATAGCTTGTCAATAGTCTTTGGCTCCTGGAGTACTTATCACAAGTGGAACTATGAGAGCTCAGCCTTTGTATAAACCATTGTATGAGTTACTCAACCCTTGTAGGTCCATCAAGACTTAAGCAGATCCTCTATAAGAAAGTACTCATAATTCTCTTTTCCTTTTGTTGGAATATGTGATGATGTGGTAGAGAGTAATATGGGAGTAAAGCAGGGATGTCATTTATCACCTACCTTGTGGACTATTCATAGATCAGCTTTAGTGGTGGATAAGAGCACATGGAGGGGATGCTACATCCTTGAATGGGTATGTACTTATGCTCTTGCTATACACTAATGATGGTGTGTTCCTATCTCAGAGCATACAGGGGATACAAAGACATTTAGATGTGCTTGTCAATTTTTATGATGCTAAAAGTATGTAGGTGAATCTGGAAAGACCAAGGTCGTTGTCTTTGGAGCGAATAAAATAGGTCATGTACAACTACTTTACAAAGGTAAGCAGGTTGAGGTTGTTGAATACTATAAGTATCCGGGTCTGAATGTAGATAAGTGCTCCAGTTGGAATCAGGCGGCCGAACATAGAATAAAATAGAATAGAACTGGCTTAAAGGCATTATATGCTATCCGGAGAAGGTGTGTGAATGCTGATATTTGGAACTTTGAAATGAAAAGCATGCCTTATAAAGTACTGGTACAAAGTACTTTATGGTTGCGGAGTTTAGAGGCCAGGCCTCGCTAATGATGGATGGAAAAAGGTGGAAAAGATACAAAGGAATTTTTTCATACTGAACTGCGTACCAAGATGCAAATGCCATATGATATGATGTTGGGGGGATGCGGGATGATGTCCCTTGAATCTGAAGCTCTTTGTAAAACTTTACATTATCTACATAAGTTCTTACATAATACGCCCAAGAATAGCTTGCCAATAATTGCCATAGAAGAGACTAGGGACAAAGGTTGGTATGCAGATATTAACAGATGGCTGGTGAAATGGGGGATGAGTTGCAGATGAACTAAGGCATGGAAGGAACATGCCAGTTGTGAAGAAAGAGTTCTATCAGGCTCAAATGAATCCCACATTCAGCGCAGTATCTTATGGAACCCATATCAATGAAGCATAGGCAAGCAATTGCAAGGATACGACTAAGCTCGCACCATCTCGGTGTGGAAGTAGTGAAATGAAACGACATCACTCATGATCTTAGACACTGTAAATGATGTAATGAAGGTGTGGTAGAGGATGAGGCTCATGTCTTGCTTTGTTGTCGTGCTTATTCAGATATAAGAGTCATACATGGAATTAGTACTACCTCCCTTGAGGAGTTCTTTTGATATCCAAGGGCATCTATTGGGAGATGTATTGTTGACATTCTTAAATATAGAGATGCTTGTTTGAAAAAATAGAATATACGAGAGATTGAGATAGAGGAGCCCAGTGTGTTATTCTCGGAAGACGCACTAGATGACTTATTTTACAATTTTGAATGTAACTAACTAACTAACTAACTAACTAACTCTCTCTCTCTCTCTCTCTCTCTCTCTCTCTCTCTCTCTCTCTCTCTCTCTCTCTCTCTCTCACGAGACACACACACATTGGCCACATGCTTGCCAAAATACGTCTCTCGTCCTATATGGTTCCTCCCAAAATGCTACGTATTTTTCTAGGAGGAGAGGAGAGAAGCTTATCTCTCGAGGCTTAATAGCCTCGGTTAGGCCTCGATTTTTTACTCCTTGCAGGAGAACAGGTCCGGTCCATTCCAACCGGACAGGTTTATGTGGGATAGATCGTTTCCAAATTTGAATTGAGATTCCAAATATGGGATATTTCTTTCCCTCTTCTTCACAGTAGGTAGGCTTTGTGGGATAATTCATTTGCTAACTTTCTCGTTTAGGGCTTCATTTTTGGCATCTTTAGGATGGGTCCAATGATTCTTGGCATGATTGCCATGCTTTTTCGGACTCTTACTCTCGGATTCGCTCTCCAAAGACTCTGTTTTCAGCTAATTGAGCTGAATGAGTTAGAAGATCCAATGAATATCTTTGAGGACGATGATTTGCAAGATAGCAACGGTATGTTCTTCTGTTCTCTTCTTCGATCTTGATTCTAGCTGGGTCCTGTAGTGTTAGAAGTCCACCTAGAAGATTTTGGATTGCTTCAAGACAGAGAACTCAGTGGGATAATTTAGATAATCATGCTTGGAATTGTCTGCCCTCATATGAGGATGATATGTGGCACCAATTCTACAGAATGAAGAGGGCCCATTTCGAGAAACTTGTTGGTTTAGTTGTGACATACCTGATTAGGCCAGGAGTCAATGTTCGGCCCCCTGTTGATCCAAGGAAAGTTGCAATGGTACTCTACTTTCTTGCACACGGAGACATGCCTTTACATGTGGGTCAAAGGTTTTATGTTGGCAAAGCTATAGTGCAAAAGTACACTAAAAAAATCTCATTAGTGCTGGCCTCCAAGACAATGTTGTAAAAAAGGTTTGTTGCAATGCCTTCTGAAGCAAGATTAACACATTGTATAAAAGAATTTCATGATGCAACAGGTCTGCCAAATGTCTATGGTGCAGTAGATGGCTCTCACGTTTTTTTGTGGAGAAAACCCAAAAAAAGTGACAGGGGGGATGACTATTACAGCAGACATAAGAGGCACTCATCATTCATAAATGTTTGTGTGACTAGAACACTGTCAGTCCATGATTCCAATCAGTTTAAGAGAAGTTCCATATACAATAAGATTGCATCCAAACAAATTTTAAACCAACCAGTGGTTACTTTAAGTGGAAAAAAATTGAAGAAATGACAGCCCACTGATGACCAAGTACAAGTTAATATTCCTCCACTTCTACTTGGTGATTCTGCATACTCCAGCAGACCCTTTCTTTTGAAAGTCTTTCCATATAATCATGGTCCTTATGGTAAGTTCAACAAAAGGATTTGCAGGGGCAGAGTTTGTGTGGAGAATGGTTTTGGAATAATAAAGAGAAAGTTTAGAATTCTGAAGCATCTGCCAGTACATGTTGGAAAGACATCCAAAAGTATTCATGCTGCTTGTGTTCTTTGGAACTTTTGTATCATGGAAGACATAGGTTGGGATATGTTGCCAATTGAAGAGGAAGTAGAACCTGCATATTACTATGAGACTGAAGCAATGAATAGGAGACTTAAGAAGCAAGGTGATCAGATGAGACATGTGTTGTTTGATAACTTGGATGGCCATGTGCTGTTGTAGAAGTTGTAGAGAGTATTTTGATTCAATATAATCTCAATTACATTTTTTATTTGTTTCTGTCAATTTAGTTATTCTAAAACTTGAATACACTTTTCAAACAGACATTGAGTATATTCCAAATTGGAAGACAACTTGTTTTAATGAAAACAGTATGAAAGACAACCTATATTAAATCTGCAATTGCATTACAAGATAATCTGTATTACAGAATATGAAAATAGGCATAAATTTAAGGCTTGATGTTTAAAAAACCGAAACCTAAATCTGACAATGAAAACATATTCCAATACTCCTGACCTGCAACTTCATGGATACACTTGTATAAGAAATATAGACAAAGGTGAAAAAGGAACATGTGAAGAATAGACCAGCAAAAGTTAAACTTTAAGAATTTCAATAAAAAACACTATTAAACATTAAGCATTATAAGTAAAATATATCTTCATTGATTTTGGAAAAAAGGTTACATCAGAATATCGAGTACAGTCATGTCAGAAGCAGTACCAAAAGAATGGCATGCAAGCCATTTTCACTCAAAATTTTTAACATAAAACATATATTTTTTTTCGAAAACAGTGGCAGAGGTGGGGTATGGTAACTGTGACTTGGGAGGGGGGGGGGGGGGATTCATCAAAATCTG
>JAANSK020263349.1:0-12173 GCA_011763485.2 Isoetes engelmannii | reverse complement strand
ATGTTCGACCCATGTCTAATGCGTTCAAAGAGCAGTCAAGTTAATGTCAACAAAGTGCAAGTATCAAATGGACTCTTTATCAAGATGGTGAAGTCCACAGCCTAGATTCATCTCTAGACATGAATTTTAAAGGGATCCATACCTTTTGGAAGTCCACAGCCTAGATTCATCTCTAGACATGAATTTTAAAGGGATCCATACCTTTTGGCCAAGACACTTCATAATCTAGTGAATCGCACAGAGACTCTTATCATGGTGACTGCAACAATTTAAGACTAGAAGACGTTGCGTGAGACATACATACCGCTCATGCGTTTGTACCTCAGTGGATGGAGCGTATGTTTCCTAAGCAGAAGGTCACATGATCAAGATGGTGAAGTCCCCTTCACCATCTTAAGGTAGCCGTAGTGCATGTGCCAAAACTCTGCAGATTTGGGTACGGAGATAATACTGATTAAATAGCTCCTCTCACTTGTTATTGGATCAAACTTAACAACTGAAAAACCTAGACGTTCTTTCATAAACTCCTTTACCCTATCTGGAAGGTCTATGATCTTAACATTTCTTCTTGTTGCAGTATCTATGTCTTATGAGCTCCATACTTTATACTTTGAGCTTCTCCATATCCCCATCAGTAATATCACATCTTGTTCTAAGAAGAAAAGTGATTCTATGTATGCGCGCACGGCGAAATTCCATTTTGTTTATGCGTGCATAGGCAAATTCCATTTTTGCCTATGCACTCCAGACAGATTTCATTCTTGTCTATGCGCGCATAGACAAAAATGAATTTTTGATGTACGCACATAGCAGAAATTCATTTTTGTCTATGCACGCATAGACAAAAATGAATTTCTGCTACATAGCAAAAGCATTGTTCTTTGTTTGGTTCATTTTGATAAGTTGTCTGTGCGCTATTGGAGAATATTTTTACTTTTCTATGCGTGCATAGGGAACCCTATGTTTTGTTTACTACTGTGCTGACAATATGTTTCTCTTTTTTAATCTCTTAGTCACAAGAAGATCCAGTAAGGCTGTTCCGTCTGAGAAAGATTTCGGGGAGAAGAGCTCAAAGAGGAGGCTCAGTCAAAAGGAACTTCAGAAAGCTGTTCTGGTATCTCAGGGCCCGTCATAGCCCGAATTCAGAGTGGCTGATGATGGCTCCTACTTTTGCAAGAACTGTCAGTGGCTGCTGCTTTGGGGAACATGCCAACCTGCAACTGCTCATTTTTTGTACCTGTATGTCTGCCTAAATCATGGGACGCCTAAGTTGGTACAAGATTTAAATAGTTTTAAAAGATGTGGAAGGGTAGAGGACGCCGAGCTGTATGACATGGCCTACATCAAGTTGAGGACCTTCATCAAGGGCAATGAGCAGGTCTACTCTGTTGATTCTGGCTTTTTCAAGTTAAGTATGTCCTCGCCAGAAGACATGCAGGAGTATATCAACAAGCTCCTGAGGGACAAAATTATAACCACCTTTTGTTTTTCCATGCGCGCATAAGCTTTCCCTAACATTTTCTTTGCAGGATCTCATGGAAATGATCAAAAAAATCATTGCCGACGAGAACTTTTTTTTGGCTCGGGAGGAAGTGGCGGAGGAAGTTTCTGAATCCGAGGCCGAGAAAGCTCAGCAGTGTGAACAATAGGCTGAGGCCAAGAATGAGGAAGAGGTTAAGTCTGAGGAAGAGGCTGAGCTAAAATGGCCAACTAGAAAGGCCAAGAAAACTGCAAAGGATTGGCGCAAGGCTAGCCTTAGACCACCATTGAAGCTGGGTGGAAAGAAACAGACTAAGAATAACTTGCCACCTACACCAGACACAAAAATCGCTGCCAAGGAGAAGGACATGGCATCAAAGATGTTTGAAGATATAGAGCAGAGGTGCCGTGTGCCTGGAATCATACACCTCCAGGTGGACTGTGTGAAGCTTTATCCCAAGGATGAAGCTGGAGTTAGGCAGTTGTAGGTTAGGAAAATATACTCCGGCCATTTGACGGCTCTAAAAGAAAGAATCTGGGCTAGACCTAATGCTGCGGCTGCACCTCATATTTGTATTATCGATCCTGCAATATGTGTTAGCCTGCAGGCTTTTCAAAAGGAAGAGGACGACAGTTACAAGTACTTCGTGCTGGGGGACACATAGTTTTAAGGCAAGACATTCCCTACGGGTTCAAGCTCCCTGACAGCCGTGGCGATGAGCCCCTTTTACATATGCCGAATTTGATTCTTTCATTAAAAGATTCGTAAAAATAAATACGGCACCCCTGTGGAATCATTGCATCTCACTCCACTAACCAGGCAGGCATGGTTCAAGCAACATTGTGAGAACACTGCAACGCTGGTTATGAGCCTGCCATCTGGTACGTGTGTTTGTCTTTTGACCACTTGTCAGTATCTCTTAACTAAGTTGTTTACATTGCTTTATAGGTTGAAGACCAATGTCCGTGGTAATGGTGGGGGTGCTCGTCTAGTGAATGTGTTTGAACATATACTTATTGGGTATTACAGTACAACCAGTCAAAGAAGCATCCTGCACTGCAACACAGCTGGTATGGACTTGCGCAATGCCATCCTCTGCCCTACGGTGACACAAAAGTTAACAAACCCAGTTCACCAGGTGCGCATTGTCAATCTTTATTAGAAACCTCAGCGTTAAATAAACACACTCCTGGAAATGTTTTTACAACCAGATTGGGTGGTAGATGCTTTTTTGGGGCTCTGACACAACCCTGGCTTGTGCTTTGAAGAAGGGCCGTAATTGTCTGGCTGTTGAATATGATAATGATTCTGTCAGCTTTATAAAGTCCAAGATATGTTCTTTACAGAAGTTGCCTGCGAGAAACAAGAGGTTGTTTTGAAAGGGGATGTTGGTGAAGCAACTGCAAGCAATTCTAATCAGCAGGTGCTGCAGATTATGCCGACCTCCAACCGGAAGAAGAAAAGAAAGTTGAAGAGGAAAAGGGTGCTTTAGATACAGATGAGGAACTAATTGATACCATCGAAAAAATCGGTGGACATGAAGAGGAATTCGAAGAGGAACTTGCTCCAAAGGATGTTCCCTTGGATCTTTGAAAATTTTTAATGTGATTGAGTACAAAAAAACTTTTATTTATTATTTGCCTTGAATTTTCCACAAGGGTTTTGAAATTTGTCCATGCCTATACGCGCATAGACGAACTGATATTCAAAACTTTAAATCCTGGCCCAGAAGGCCTTTGTAACCTCATTTACTCTTAACATGTTGGTTCTAGTTCTTTGTATTAATGTATCTCCGTGTATGCGCTCATGGGCCATGTGCAATATAGTTTTTTATTGAGTATTAAAAGTGCAACTTTGGTTTCCTACTTTAAGATTTGTTTTTTGTTTCTATTCCTTTTTTTAGCAAATTAGGTTAGATGTACCATAATTTGGGTTTCTTAAAAAAAGGAACATTTTTGTCTATGCATTTTGCACTGCAGGTCATTAGTGCATTTGATCCGTCACCTTGTTGGTAAACGAAAATGCCTAAGGTAGTTCTGAACAAAAAAAAACTCGAATCATGGACTATTAAAAAAATAGCACATGTGCGGTTGCAAGAATAGAAACGTACAATGGATATGGCAGGATGCTTTCTAGTAAATGTGCTCATTCAAATCGAAAGAGAATTTGAATCCTTCATTAGAATCCTTAATCTCTGTTCAGCTTCATCAGCTGCTACATGTGCGATGTGATGAATATTGAACTTGAAGAAAAAAACTACCTAAAATTCAGAGCATTCCTTTAAGGATTCAAGCTTCATTCTTTGTTAAAAATAAAAAATAGTCTGCTCTTCCCCATCTCCAACACCAAAACACTAGGCGTTTCTTAATCATATGTCAACCTAAGCCCTTCTATTTTCAAACCCAAACCACCGTTTCTCTCCTACATCACCACACTTTTTAAATAGCAATTTCCAACCCAGCCATAGCCAAGAGCTCTAAAATGCAACGGTAGCTCTTCTCTTAAGTACTGAATTGCTAAGGATTCCGAGCTCTAATTTTCTACGATTTTTGGTTTCGTATAAGAGGGCAACCCTCCGATGCCATGACTTTTTCATTTCTAAACCAACCCAATAGGTACATAAAGCAGGAATAGGGTTTTTGGCCTTAACATCACACATCTGTAACTACGTGAATTGGCCCGATCACACTCGATTTGTCGATTTGAACAGGCGCTACAGGGATAGACCAGCAACATGTGCGATGGGCAAATGATGGTTATTGTCAGTTTAGGGCAGTCATGTAGGATTTCTGCGGATATTCCAGCATATACATGGAATATCCTGCATTCTCGCGTAAGCAAAGGCTTGCCCTCGGAGGCACCCAAAAGGGCAACAATATAGAAAATTGAAAATCTAAAATCTAAAAGCTAAAATCTAAAATCTAAAATCTGCGAAGGTTTAATAAAACTAACGGTGAGATATGTGCATCTCATTAGAACGTTGAGATATGTGCCACGTGGACGAGGGGAAAGAAGAGGCATTTTTTTGCCCTTGCGACCTTTTTTGTGTTCCGGCGTCCTTAATATGCAAAGGCAAGGAAAGAGGCCTTCGTTGCTGACCCGGGCAGTCGATTCAGTATTTGGGTTTGTGCGCCTTGCAGAGTTTGAAATTCTATTCGTCCTCTTCCTTCTCATAGTGTTTCTGCTCGTCAAGGATTTGGTAAGTATATTAGGTTTTTCTCGAACTTAGTTGTTTGTTTTAATAATCAATATGGGACCTTTTCGTTTACTTTTCTTCTGTCCTTGTGACTTCTGAGCTCCAAAGAACTTGTTAAATTCTGTTACGCATCCGCATACTATTTATCATGTTTTTGTGCACCCTTTCAGACTTCCCGCCCCGAGTACAATCAATTTCTTTCAAAGAATTCAGGAAATACGCCATTTTCTCTTTGAGAGATGTTCAAGAACACTTTCCAGTCTGGATTCCTTTCCATTCTTTATAGTATTGGGTGAGCCATCTCAACTTTTTCATTTAACTCCTATAAGGTCAGATTAAGTATAAGGAAGAGGGTTATTTTCTAAAAGAAACACAGCATTGTACTCCAGTTTCATACTTTAATTGTATTTTGTGCTCTGTCTGGTCTTATGTCTAAGTCAAACAAGAATTTCCATAATGGTTTATTCAATCTAAGAACCAAAAAATCAGATTGGTATCAATTTTGTTGATATTCTATGGATTGATTTTTTAGGTTTTTGTAAGTACGAATTTAAATGTCAACTTGATCATATTTAACATTATATTGTTTTGCTGTATAAGTTTCCTAGGTGTTTTTTCGGTAGCAAAGTAGCTATTGTCTGTGATGACATAATGTAATCTAGTCTTAGGTTGAGGTCTTATTGGATTGTGGTTCATGTGCAGGAGCAAGCCTCTTCAAATATGGGACAAAGAAGGTATTATTATCATTGTTGTTTTCATCTATTTATATTTGCTTTTTTTTCCGTGGAAGTTTAGGGACTCAACTTTAACAATCTTGTCTTTGAAATTTTCATCTTAAGTTTTAAGCTTTTGCTTCATTTATTTTTCATATATTACTTCTAAATGCCGCTGATAATATCCATCTGGTGTATGATGTTGTTGGCTTTCAACATCCTTTTGTCTAGGGTCATTGTGGCTAGGCATTGACTTGCATTCTTAATTCTCTCCTCTGCCTGATGCAGTTGTCAATGGACATATTAAGAGATTAACAGATGAGGATATTCAATCAAGTGTTATAGAAATAATGGGCACAAATGTAAGTTCAAACTACATAACCTGTCCGGCCGATCCAGCTGCAACCCTTGGGATAAAGCTCCCGTTTTTAGCAATGATTGTAAAAAACATGAAAAAGTACTTCACCTTTGAGATCCAGATTCTTGACGACAAGAATGTGCGTCGTCGTTTCCGAGCTTCTAATTTTCAGGTATATTTTTTGCTGTAGACAAACCATTTTGGAATCACCATGCAATAGCACAATTCTGGAGTTTAGATTTTGATATTTAATTTGATACAGGGGCTAAAGGTGTTGTAGTAATGAATTTTTATAATCACAATCAAGAAATATGTGGCTCGTGCTGATGGAACCCCCCTTTCTGTGCTCTGGCAGTCAATTACTAGAGTGAAGCCATTCATTTGTACAATGCCAATGAGAATGGATGATGGGTGGAACCAAATACAGTTTAACCTTGCAGATTTTACAAGACGTGCTTATGGCACAAACTATGTGGAGACATTGCGTGTCCAGATCCATGCAAATTGTCGTATTCGCCGAATCTACTTTGCAGATAGGCTTTATACTGAGGAAGAGCTCCCTCCTGAGTTCAAGCTATTTCTGCCCATTCAGGCAAGTTTTTGTTGGTTGTCATGTCATGTGATTTATGGCAGGTACATACAATACAGTACATTACACATGACATTATCTGTGTGTGCAGAAAGCTTAATGAGATTACTACGAAAATGTGGTAACTGAAATTCAAGGAGGCAAAAGTAGCAGATACATTGAAGTAAAATCTTGGTGTACTAAGTAGCAGATATATTGAAGTAAAATGTTGCGGTACTAATTTATAAAGAGGCCCAAGATATTGTTCCTGGAATGCCGCACTGATACACTATTTAGAATAGCCAGGAATATACTGCGGATCTGCGGTTCCGGAATTGGCAAAATCTTTTTAAAGGTTTGCACTTCAATTTCATTTAGCTCGAAATTGAGGTTCTAACTGTTTGACACTTCTAGTAGTGTCTGACCCTTGTGCACATATCTGAAATTATATTTGCAACAATGACCAATGAGATAGTTCCGGAATCGCCCTTGTGAGTGAGCAACGGTATTGATATATGCCGCATATGCATATCTATCGAATTCCCTACCTAGAGGCTTGTAGAACTAGGATGTTGTACTGTACCTTATGGGCCAGTTTAGAACGAGGAGAGGTGCAAATGTTGGTCTATAATGACGCTAAAATAAATGAAAGTAACAATTCTTTAAAGGCTTTGGAAAATTGAAGTTTATTTATTTTTACAATAATCCTGGTGCCTTGTGTGCCTTTGGAAGTCAAACCCAAATAGGACTGCAAAAAAATGTATTGTGGTTCTTCAAATTAGATCATGTAGGAAAGACATTTACTTAGTCATATTTGCATGCTTTATGGCGTTATTTTTAAGTTCATTTGGCACCGCTGATACAAGGAATATGCCACAGATTCCTCTATATCAACGGTCACTGTTTTTCCAGTCAAAACTAAAAAACGTCATTCAATGGTGTTGATTGATAAGGAATTAAGGGAGGGAAAAAACCGGAAAGCCAATGGTATGCTGCATATGAAGCAAGTGAATGCTCTGTATCCTGTGGAAAGCCAATGGCATGCATCTGAAGCAAATGAATGCTGTGTATCCTGTGCCATCCATCGTTTGCAAGAGGAAGACTGCTCGGAGCAAATTCATAGCAATGGAGCCAATCCGTCAGAGCAAGGAGCCAACTGGGTCTGCCCAATCACATAACCCATCAAACCGGTTTGCAGCCAACTAGATCTGCCCATCGCATAACCCATCAAACCGGTTTGCTTAAATGCAAGCCAGGCCCTTCCGGTGTATCAGGCCAGCCAAATCGCTCCACACAATCGCACCAGCCAAAGAAACTGGCAAAGTGGGATTTGAACCCACAGATCCCCAATATACTCTCTTTCCACTCAAGCAAGAAGATTCGAAGGGAAAAAACCTGCTGAAATGCCTGCTGCTCACAGCAACTCCGGCAGCTGCAAAACAAAAAATCAGAGAGCAGCCATCTTCTTCCATCAGAGAGCTCCTTACCATCTTCTTCCATGCCGAGATGGCTCCCTACTCTGCAATCGGGATATGCCAGAGATCGCTGGCATCCCTGGCGACACATCCAGTATGACAGAGACGCGCAGGTGCGTTCGTCCGCCCTGCCCAATCTGTTGGACACATTTCGCACTTGTCACATGGTTTACGAACCATTACAATCAGAAAAAAAAAATTCCCACATCACACAAACAAAAAATGGCAATTTTTCCCTTAAGCCAATTAAGCTGCTCAAGTTGCCCTAAATATACCATTTTCAATACAATACTATACAAGAATCATAGTCCCAATCCCAACACAAAACGAATTGGGTAAAGTTAATCTATTGGACATCAATTTGGACCGTGTGGAAAGTGACATCATTATTGTTGATCTAGCTCTCATATATAGAGTATGGTTGCCTCTTGTCATGTTTGCAATTTGGGGCATGGGCAACCTGCTTGTTCCCTCGTAATGACATACCTTGCTGTCAATGCATACGCGTCCCCCCAATGTCTATGGATGTACCTTGCTGTCAATGCATACGCGTCCCCCCAATGTCTATGGACGCCAGTTGTAGACGTCCTTGCAATGACATACCTTGCTGTCAATGCATACACGTCCCCCCAATGTCTATGGACGCCAGTTGTAGACGTTGAGGGTTTCCACTGGACGTGAATTTGCATCTTGCTATTGCTACGTTCTTAGATATCTCATTAGTGTAGTTGCCCATTGTCGTGCAACTGAAAGCAATTGTCATGCATGTAAAAAAAACATGAGCAATGCAAATTTGAAGGGCAAATTGAATGTTGCGTGCTTGAATTGGCACCCATCTCATGCACTCAATTACTTGATTTCAATTCAAATTTCAATTGTTCCCACTCCTGCTATGGCTTCGATTAGGATAAAAGCCTGCTCAAGTTTCTCAGTTCCAGAAATATCGATTACATGCTTCGAAGAGCACGATAGCAACCATGGTTGCGATAGGAGCACGAGGAGAGCTCGATGATGAAAAAAACGGCAGACCTTCATCAACTCGAAAGCGAGTTACTGCACCAAGGAGGAAGAGAAGGGCATCTCAGATTACAATTCCAACTCTCCCAATGCCGAGAAGGCCGCTCAAATGTGGGCAAATGGACAGAGGAGCAAATGCTTGATATCTTAGACGAGGTGAGTGAATTCGTTATTTCTGTTACATAGATAAGAATCTTAATGCCGCGGAACCCGATTTGGTTATGGGACCCATTACAACAAGAAGGGGCCTAAGCCCAAACTGTACCTCGAGATGAAGCCCCATCACTAGAACAAAACATATACATGCAGAGGGCCAATTGACCAATGCAGACAAACAAGACAAAATCAAAATTGTTCATGCTGAACTATACATCCACTGCCCATAAATTAGTAGGCCACTGATCTTTGATAATAGCATGTCCCCCTCTGTACACTGCCCACTTCGGTTGTAGGCAAGCCTCGCGTACTCGACAAAGCTCCTCTTTCCGTTTACAGAGCTGTTCTGGAGTTAAATCCTCTTGGACAGAAAAAGTAGTCCCCTTCATGTGGTTACCATGTTTAGAATATGGAGGCGGGAGATACCATCCCTGAACAGGACATATATGACGAGGGCAATCGGGACGTGCTGCTCCTACCCGTCTAGATGAGATGATGCCATCTTCCTGTATCCGCATAGCCAGAGTGAAAAAATGTTCCACCCTTGCTATAGCCGAACAATCATCCACTTCCGCAACACCAACAATATGCAGGCTTAACACATATGCTGGTTGCTCGTTCCCCCGTGAACTTTCTGCCTCAAGGGATCTGGTGTATGTTGTCTGCTGTCTCGTGGACTGCAAGTCCGCGATCTGTGTGGATGTATCCACTCTGTCCACATGGGCCGACGCTGTGGCAGTGGTCAATCCCGCCTGAGGTCCAAATTCGGATGTCTGTACTGAAACATCATTTGGTCTCTACACCCTGGCCACCAGGTTTCGATACCAAAACCTATAACAAATGTATCAAATGTGGACACGGTCGGTGATGTGTCCTTTATCCCTCCCGTGGTATAAATAACCCATATCTGGTCCCGGAGCAAAGGCGGGAAACATTAAACCTGCAGGGCTAGGGAACTTTTGATGCCGATGCCAAGAGACCGCTGCGGCCCAAAGAGGGTCGCAGATACATTGAGTGAGTCTTCAGAGTCGGCCTGGAGGTCTGGTATACCAGAGGCCACAGTAAGGGACTGACTGTACAGAAGGATCTCTCACAAACAAACTAATCATCCCCAAATTCTTACAACCCTACAAGAAAAAGAGTTGGTTAATTGGGCATTTGGAAGGGAAGAGCAAGGAATGAGAGTTACCAAAAAGAGTTAGTTAATTGGGCACTTGGAAGGGCAAAGCAAGGCATGGGAGTTACCCTGTCCGATGTCAAGGAGAGGGCAGTAGAGATGGCTAGAGAGAGGGGAAATTCTGAACTAAAAGGGTTGCCTAGTAGTAAGTGGTGGAAGCTATTCAAGCAAAGGAAGCCGCAAGGTGCTCTAAGGAGTGCAGAAATACTAGATGTGGCAAGGGCCTGTGCTATGACCCAAGAGAATTTGGATGGTTTCTATTCTAGCTTGATGCAGATTTATGATGAATTTCCAACCCCTTAACTGGAAAAGTGAAGGGTATGAATATCATAGGCAGGAAAGGAGAAAAAAGGGTAGTGAGGTGGTTATGAATAGCAAGGAGTGAGTTGCCATTCTGGTATGTGTAAATGCAGAGGGGTTTAAAATCCCTAACATGTATATTTTCAAGGGAACTCCAATGAGACAAGATAACATTTTGGAGGGTGCAATTCAGGCATCAAGTCTTCAACTTGGATGACAACTAAGTTGTTCAGGTCTTCATTTTCTCACTTTGCAGCAAGAGTACCATGTGGAGTTTCTCCATCACAATCCCATTTCATAATTTTGGATGGTCATGGCAATCATCTAGATGTGATATTGGCAGCAACGGAGAAGGACATTCACTTTGCCATGCTGCCTGCACATACTCTCATAGGCTTCAGCCTGTCAATGTGGCTTACTTTGCCCCATTCAAAGCATCATTCAAGAGGCCTGCCTATATACTTAGCAAAGAAAGGGATGAGCCAAAAAGGGAAAATATTGCACAATTGATCTCAACTCCATTGAAGCTGGTCTAACCCATAACAACATCAAGGTAGGTTTCGGGACATGGATTTGGTCTTTGAATGCAGAGAAGGTCAAGCCACCAGGTTTGGGAGGGTGCCTATAGAGCACCCCTAGCCCGCCATTAGGGTCATTTTTTATAGGTGTTAAAATGACCCTGGAAAAAAGTAAACAACCTCAAAATCACACTTTGTCGCAATAATCACCTCCTTCTCTAACACGTTCTTTTGGTTTCTAGGGTGCTTTTTAACATTTACGTCAACTATTAGGTGTATTTATGGGTTTATTTTTAGGTTAACCTTAATGGCCAAATTTAGTGTATCTTACGGGGTTAATTTGAGGTTAACTTTGTTTGTAATGTTTCTTTGTTTTTTACATTGATTTTTAGGACCAATTTCAGGTCCATTTTTTTAGGTTAATTTTCAGGTCCAATTTTAGGTTAATTTTTAGGACCAATTTCTAACCGAGGAATGCATAGTCCTACGACTAGAATGCACAGTCCTACGACTAGAATGCCCCAGCTTCACTGCATTCCTCTGCATTATGGCATGGGAAACGTTGCCAATGTGAATTCCTCTGCATTATGGCATGGGAAACGTCCAATGTGAATTCCTCTGCAACAACAGATTTGACCCTGCCGAAATGCAAGGGAATTGCCTTTTCTCTTAACATTAGAGACTTCTGGACAAACTATATTACGAATGCATACATGGTAACCAACAATTGCACGCACGACCTACAAGGAGTGCAAGGTCCACTATGCATGGAAGAACTACAAGGCAAGTCTATGGACACCATCAAATGCATGCATAGCCACGAGGAGGGCATGGTCCACCATGCATGAAATAACTACAACAAAAATGTTTGTGGATACCAGCAGCCCTAAATTTGAGCCTTCAAAGAATGGTTGTCTCGTTTCTTGACATTCAAATGAACGGCAAGGTAAAACAATTGCCATTCAACTTGAACGGCTCTCACAAATGTTGCCCTCCAATTGAACGGCGTCCTTAAAAAAAAAAAAAAAAAAATTGTCTTAGGTGTATATTTTTTCTATCAATGCTATAATATTTCTTTATCATATTCATAATCCATGTAGAATGGACAACCATAGTACAATACCTACCTACTATACCTATTGTAACGGGCCCGTAACCCATGGGAGATAGGCTCGTTGCCTGGGGCGCTCAAGTAGATCTTGGTGGTCGTTCCCG
>JAANSK020263338.1:0-12173 GCA_011763485.2 Isoetes engelmannii | reverse complement strand
CCCTCACTTTTCGAGGTTTTTGTGGCGTGGCACGCCTGAACAGCCCCTCGCTTTTCGAGGTTTTACTCTTGTGTTTTCGTGTTGGTGATGTGCAGGTACAGGTTAGCAAGCGGCAACACCTTTGACTTCTCCATGCGTGGGTTTTTTGGGAGCGATTTTTCAGATGAATGAGAAGCCTATCGGCGGGTTTTCTGTGGTCTCTTGCGAGTCCCTTCCTAGAATGTATCAAAAGAGATTTTCTAGTTCGATAAAATGCGTCCAAAGAGGCTTTGAAATTCTGTAAATGTGTCATTTGACACACTAAAATATATTAAGTGTGTCAAAAAACTTTAGAGCCCAAAATACTTTAGAGTAGCCATATAGGTCTAATTATGCATATACTTTATAATGCTACCAAAATACATGCAGGTTGAATCAATTTCTACATAACACAAAAGTGTCAAGCTTGTATTTCTCAATTACCGAGTGAAAGGGAAGTATCATGTTGCTTCTTCTAACTTTTATCTTTATCCAAAGCATCAAAGAAGTTGGTCATAGTAATGCATAGCAAACAATAATACATGTAACTTACAACAATGTATTGAGTTAGCGTGAAGCTTTATCAAGAGGTCGTTGGAATCTTTAGATAAGCGGTTTGATGATCTAGAGTGTTTTACAGCTGCAAAATTTTATGATCTTACCTCTGACACTGAAGATGACTTAAAGAGAAGAGAAGTGACATTGACATGGTTAAATGTTTCGATTGATAAGTTTGGAGATAAACCCTGTCGATCTCGAGCAGTGTAGGATTGAGCGTGAAGGATTTATTGAAAATATACTTTCATGCCCATCGAATAAACTTAACCTTTACCTGTGTTCTATTCCGGGTCTCGTGCTGCGATCTGTTCATCTTCGAAACAATGCATAAATAATAAGTATTGATCTACCATTTTAACATATGTACTGACTATAATCTAATACGATTGAAGCTTTGTCTACTACTAACCTTAGATCAACTCCGCAAAGAAATCATAACAAGTTTCGCTCATAACGAGTTCCACATACGAGGGGTGTTTTTTGCTATTACCTATTACAATGTTATTGTTAGTGTGTGCAAGGCAGACTTGCAAGGGTTTTGTGATGTTCCATTAGTTATTTCTCCGAATAATAGAGCGGCTAAGCACAGAGGGAACTGTTATAGATGTATCATAATCCTAATCATCATTTTAGACCTTCTTACAAACAGACTACCATGACAAGACATGATCAGCCCCAGGGGATGCACCTAAGCTATGGAAGACATATCATCTGCGTGCACAGGGTCAGAATAACCTCCTCCCCCCCCCCTCCCATATACACTTTTTCGTGTAAAAAACTCCCTCCCATAAGGTCTCATAATTTCATAAATGTTGAAGCCCTGCCATACTTATACATGCATTTTTGCCAACGATAAATATACCCCTCCCATATAAGTACGTGTTTCCTATGTACAAATATAAAAACTAAGGGTACAAGATCCCTCCGGCATTGAAAGATCAAAGAGCCCCTCCCATACGTATGTTTCGATGTAGAAAAAACCCCCTAAGGGTCACTCACTAGTCATGTATGGTTTGCCACTATGAAACCACCTTGTGACAAGCTTGAGCAAGGCTCATGCATATACTTATGTTTAGTTGCCGCAAGATAGTAGAGGGGTTTGTTTGCCCATGTAGTGGCATCTTGTATTGTTAGATTCAATACAGAAGGATGTTTTAGTGTGATTTGTCATTAAAATTCATTGATATCATCTTGCAGTCTCAAACATTGCCAACTTCATTCAACAAAGAACCAGGTTCAATAAAAATCAATGACTTTTGTCACCTCATCTTGTCGTTTATAAGCTATAGCCAACTGCAATGTTCCGTACTTGTTATATGATTAACTTTTTAATAACGTAGGATGTCCTCTTTTACTAACAACATCATGTCTTGACAGTAATGATATTTACCCAGATGGAGGGCAGAATGACATTGTACCACATGGTTGTAGAGGTTGAAGGTAAAAATGATGATTGCAGTATATCATGTCACTCCTAAATATCTTGAGGTATGCACTGCAGACATGAGATCTTACTTCAATGTGGATTACTGAAGGCATCTCTCTTCTTTCAGTGATGGGATATGGGAAACATGTCAAGTTTTTATTTTATTTTTAAAAATCTTCAATACTAAGAGCTGCAATCACATGATGGACTTGGTTAACTCACTATAAGCTAAATACTAAACCAAATCATAAATTCATAAGGTTAAGCACTGTATCTAATGATTAGGGGCAATCCATGGTCAAGGGGGATGCAGTTGTGTTATGCATATAAACCATCTGAGTGTATGCTAAAGGTTTTTAATTGCCTATTTCATGCTTATAATAAGGGGTGTCTACCATTTATCTAACTTGTCTAGTTGTATTTTTTGGAATATAAGGGTCTAACAGGGCATTGTTATGCATATAATAAGGGTTGTCTGACCCTAGGAACGCAGATGCCATATCCAAAATATAGTGAATCCCCTGGGTCCGTAGTGCTTTGGCACCTTCTTGTTATACCACCTTTATTCATAATGGCTATATTTTTTTTCCTTCTTTTGCAAGGGAGGAGACCTATTTAAGAGTGGACAGGCCATGGAAGTTGATCAGTGATCCTGCCCCGTGCCCCCACCCCCAAAACAAAGAATAAAGAAAGAAAAGAAAGCTTAGAGAGCCCTTAATAGACCTTATGTATCCTTTAATGTCTAATAGTAGAATAGGAATAAATCTCAAACACAATTTGCTATTGATCTGTCTAAACCTCAAATCTATTCAGCTATACTGGTTTTAGGAATTTTCAATAGTTCTCAAGGTGGGAGCCCATTCTGACTCTTGAATATGAGTTGGAGGAGACAAAATCTCTAGAGAAGTAGAGAGCTATGCTCTCTTATGAAATTGTTCGGTATTTCATGATGGACCAGGTCGCAGGTGTAGCCATGTGAACTGGAGAATGTGCTTGAGCATGAAGTTGCCCGCATTTCAGCTTCCCGTTTCAAAAAGACAGAAGGAGGATCTTGCACAAACAAATCCTACTCTATAAAATTTGGTTACATACTATGGTCAGAAGATATATGCTGCAAAAATGATATCTACGCTGATAGAAATCTTGTTGGAGATGCGATCTCAACACTTACCCTTTGTGATATGCAACAAAAAAGAAGCAAGTGCACGTGATACTGGTATCTCCCAACTTTGTCCTTAATTCTTTGGAATCTGAACATAAAATAGGTTGCCAAAGACTATCAAATGAGAAATATTGGACAAACCACACTTTGGGGGATAGGTCTAGGCACTACAACTATAAAGCAAATATTGAATGCGCAAAATCATGGCAATTGCTTCTTCTCAGAAAAGTTTACCGAAACGAGCTTGTACCAAAATACTCTTAGTGACCTCACATGATTTACAGCCACTCCATTATGTAGTGCGGTGTGCCGAGTGGTCAATTGTCTTGAATTTAACATTCTGCACAAATTCAAGGAATTTTCTTTTTTAAGTATTTTCTTTTCTCATTAGTGCTTAAGCACTTAATCTTTCTTGTTGTTTGAGTTTCAAACTATGATTTTATATTGCCCAAAAGCTTCTAAAGCTTAGCTTTTACATAAGACAATAACCATAACTCTTCGATTAAGGCCACCATCATATAAGCCAATGCAAGAACCTTGTGCAATAGGAGATATTTTACGAGGAGACAAAAGATTTATCTGGAGGTTAGCCAGAATCAAAGTCTTAGAAATAAAGAGTACTTCCGCAAAAAGAGGTAAGCTTAAAAGTTACATTTGCCTGGATTTAAATCTCTGCCTTCCATCCTAATTGAACACCACCTATGATTGCAAGATATTCTTTTAAAATGTGCTTGTTATTAAAGTACACACTGAGTCAATATTGGGAGGGTAAATCCTTTATGACATGAAAAGCTCTCAACAAGAAGATGGCTTGCTAGATTTCCTTCTTCTATCATGAACATGCTCCCTTGGATCAGATTATAACATAGATTTCCTCCAAAATGCAATTTTCTTCCAAGATGCAACTTTCTTCATGAAGATTGGATTTTGTGCTACTTCTGTAGACTTCTTGGAGTTGGACAATGATCTTCTAATTTTAGATATGATAGGCGTGATGGCCAAACCCGTTACAATTCTTGGAAGAAAGATTACCATTACGACATATTGTGGTGAAGATCTAAACATGTTTTGCGTCGCTCCATGATGAAGAAGGCAAAGTGACGTACAACTATCACTAGTCAATATAAGGATTGCTTTTTTATTCGTTGTTGTTGATTGAGCTCAGTTCTTTTGATCTTCCTATTCTTAAATTGCATTGTTTAATTCCCTCAGCCATATATTTTAAGCATGTTAATTGGAGAGAATATTATGAGTTTGAGAATTTTGAGCTAAACTACCAAGCTCAACCTTAGTAAGTGTCACTAACGCATGCCTTATTGCCTCTGCCCTTGTCCATTAAATCATCTAGGACTTCTTTTCAACTTGCAATTTTATAGTTAGTAAGCAAAGTGTGACTCTAAGATTTGGAAAGGGATTTATGCAATCTCAATTTCTTCTGAGCATTTGATAAGGCAATGCGTGCCCTCAACAACATCAACAAGAAGAATAAATTAGTTTTTGCATTTTGGTAGCATGCATTCTAATATCTTGACCATCCTGAAACCTCTAGCTTCATAGATAACTAGATGTATTCCATATCTTATTCTGACTACACCTTCAGTTCAGAAACTCCTATCAAAAGATGCATTTAGAGGTAATGAATGATCTTGTCTTGAGGCATCTGAAAACTGTAAGCCAAAAAACAGTGAAGTTAGTTGGAACTTGTAATGGTATTCCCAAGTTGTTTGATGGTAGGTAAATAGGATCATACAATGTAACCAAAGCCATATAGAACTATATACTATATGTATATCAATCTCACCATAATTCATTCAACTCCTTGGCACAACATGTTATAGTTTACAAGCTTGGACCATGTGATGAATAATCATGTCGTCGTATAGAAACAATTGTTTATATTTATTATCTTTGTTTGGCACTTCCATTTCCTATTCTAATCAACTCCAAAGTGGAAGATCAAATGGAATTGCCTAAAAGAAAATAATGCTTGGATGTCTCTATGCGCAAAATTTGAAATGCTAACAAATAACCCGCTGCTTCACAAAAAAATCCTCCAAATCTGAAGCATTGAAAAACTTGTTATTGCAAATTAGCCTTTATTGATTAGAATGTCGGGCTTCCAATGAGCCAAAAGGCAAATCAAGTCCAAGGGGGATTCACATGTTTGGTGCGTAAATAAGGGCTGAGTGCACACAATGGGGTTTTTTATTTCCTATTGCGTACATATAATAAGGGGTATCTACCATTTATCTCAGTTGTCTAGTTGTATTTTTACGAGTATAAGGGTATAACAGGGCATTTTTATGCGTATGATAAGGGGGTTTTGTCTAACCCTAGGAATGCAGATGCCATATCCAAAATACATATAGGTGAATCCCCTGGGATCAAGTCATCAGAAAATATATTCTTTTTCTCATTCTTGGGTGTTGAACAATTCGCCATCAACTCTGCTCATTATGCCATGAATATAAATAAGACTCAACTTAAATCTCCTCTTCACTGTGCAATGTTGTTGTTGTGTGCGCGTCTAAAGATCAGTTGCTCTCTAGAACTTTTCTTCTTTTTCTTCTCTTCTTTTGCATGCATCTTACCCTGAACCACGTTGTTCTCTAGAAGACCCATAGCCAAGGCAACATTCCAGCGAGTTAACCAAAATTTCCATTGCCAAAAATAGATTTCATGATATCCTGGGGTATATTCTATAATACACTTGAAGAGTCCGACCAGATATAATAATATGGGATATATGCCAAAGCATAACTCCACCAAAACGCGTTTGTAAGACATTCCAGACACACGCTATAAAGCAAAGAATGTAAAAAGTCAAGTCAATTTTAAAGTGACGGCGTCTAGTCAAGCTGGAAGCTTCCTTCCTAGCAGAGTGAGTGACCCATAATATATACATTGAGAGGGGCAAAGCAGCAGCACATTGAGAACGTTCTTTTTTTGAAGATTAGATTATCTTTGTTTCAAATTCCTGTGCTGGAAAAACGCAATGGCCTGTTGCAATTGCCAATGTTCTTGCAAGAAAAAGACAGAGGTTGTCCTCAAAGTGAATCTGTGCTGCAGAAAATGCGAGAAGAAAGTGCTCAAAGCCTTCAACGGAATGCCAGAGGTTGATTCTGTAGATGTGGATTGTGATAAGCAGACTGTTAAAATAAAGGGATGTGTGACTCAAGAAGAATGCATTAAGAAGTTGAAGAAGATCGGCAAAGCAGCAGGGCCATGCGCTAAAAAGGATGAGAAAAAGAAGGAGCAGGAGCCCACCAAACCAGAAACCATAGTGGTTTACAGATATCTAGAAGGATATCCTCATCAATACTATGCAGATCCGTGTTATTACCAGGATCAACAGCAGGATAATTGTTCGATTATGTAATCAGAATATCGGTTCGCTTTTTTCAGAAGGAGATTCATATGTTATGCTTGCTTTTGAGGTGCACTTTCAATGTAATCAGGCTAGGCAACCAGAAGATTCGCATTCAACTTAACCTCAGATATTTAGCAAATTCCATCACAAAATGACCAATTGGAATTCCTATTCGGGAAAGAAAAACAGAGTACTTAGCCTGTTGTCGTGCAGAGCACGCCAGTCTTAAAAACTTTGTTAGTGAATAATAAATTCAAGAATAATTCAATCTACTTTTTTGCCATATTCTAAAGCAGAGCCAGGACATTTGTCTGTGACACTAGAACAGGGCCTCTTCACTATTCAGATTACATGGATCTCTTCAGTACTTAGCAGCCTTTCATGGTTGCAATGTTGAACCATTTTATAACAATTCATATCCTTAAAGACTGATCAACTTCTGTTGCATACATGTATCATAAGGAATGTCTCTAAGCTAGCCAGAGCTTCTGCTGCATCTATAATATGCCAAGATCAAAATAATTAACTTCTCCAGCCAAATCACTGCTCAGAATAATCACTTCTTCAGTAAGAGCAGTTATCTCTGTATTTCCAATGCTCCTATGCATTTGGCTCCTATTTGCTAATTTGGAATTTGAGAGAAAACTTATGTGCCATATTCCTCCTTCAACATGATAGAGAAATGGTTGTTCCATGGCAGTGCATGTCTCCTAAGCCATATGGCTTCCTTACCAACTCCTAAGCCATATGTCTTACTTAGCAGCATTCTCCTTTGCAGCATTCCCTTTGCAGGATGAAGCAAAAACCTGTAGAATTTCTAACAGATGTTTCCCCTATGTGGTCTGCATCAATAAAACCCTGTAACACAAACCAGCTCCCCTTGATAACTAAGCGGTCTTAACAAGCCCCTTGCATTGTTGCCTCGTCAAGTTTATTGTTATTCCCACACATGTAAATGCAAAATCACCAACCATTTTCACTGTTCATATTACACAAATTTGGATCTCTTTAATACTTCACAAAGTTTTATGGTTGCAATGTTCAACCATTTTCCATATCCTTGTAGAATGATGAACTGTTGCTTACATGTATCACAAATTAATGTCTCCAAGCTGGCCAGATAGCTTCTGCTGCATCTCTAAAATGCCAGCAAAAGAATAATTAACTTATCCAGCCAAATGGGTCTACTTCTTGGACATGCAACATGGCCATCCAATGTTTTCAAACGAGAGAGGAAATTGAAGATACAACTTACCAATTTAAATTAGATATCATGGTCCCATTACTTGATTCCTCAGCTTCAACTTACATGAGCAGTAGAAAGCCTGATTATTGTCTCTCCCTTAAAACAAAGACATAAAAATATAAGGACGTGCACACACATGTACAATAGGTTCTACAGGCCACAATGAGAAAGCCCGAAGTTGTTATCAGGCTGCTATCCTTTCCTCCTGCAGGAGCAGCTTATAACTGCTAAAACACTTGAAGATAAAATGATCTGAGATAATTGGTTTCAGTTATCTCTCTATTTGCAATGTTTCTATGCATTTATTGCTAATTTAAAAATTGGAGAAAATTTATGCGCCATATTCCGCCTTCAACATGATAGAGATATGGCTGTTCCATGGCAGTGCATGTCTCCAAACATCATATTGCATGATCAAACAGCTTGAATTTACAAATATAATAGAGCCAAAAAATGGCTATGCAGGTTTAAGTGGTTATGAATTCCACTGGTAGCACCTAGTCATTTAGTATAATCATTCTGAATTATATTGCCAGGTGCACAAAAGAGCATGCATGAAAGTTTGTAATCCTGTGCATATTGAGCTAATTTCAAGGACCACTAAATAACACGCTTGTGAATTGCATTACCTAAAAAACCATGTCATGTGATTTGTATCAAAGCCAGTAGTGAATGGTTGAAGAGGCAAGCATGGAAGAGCTCAGGTATGTCTCATGAAAAAGGCTTATAGGCGCAACAGTATTTAATTGTGTCTATTGCAAACTTAAATGTGGCACTACATGGTTTTCCTGTGACAACAATTCCATTCTGTAGCTTAATAATTCTTTCAATGCAGAAACCAAGTCAGCAGATAAGCTTGAACAGTAAAACAAGTTCAATACCATATTTTTGGCAATATGCAGTCCTTCCAAACCATGCGTTTTAGGTCTGGATCGCGCACTTTCCTAGTAAATAATAATACACTTCCATCAGATAAGTCAAGCTGGAAGCTTCTTCCCAGCATACGAAACAGCGTAATACATCATCTATATAAGAACGTTCTCTATTCAAATCAGCAGCAGCAAATCAGAAAATTTAGAACGTTCTCTGTTCAAGTGAAGATTGTTGTTCCAATTTAGATAGCGTCGCTTGTTGAAGCCTTTGTTTGTTCAAATCCCTGCCCTGACAAAAACGCAATGGCCTTCAGAAGCAGGACATTTGTTATTTTTGCTACTTACATATAGTATTGGATATATAGTATTGCATGAGGAGGTTAATCCCACATTTCTAGACTATTTTACCCTGATGCAAGCATTCTTGATAATAGTTGTAGGTCATTTCAACATTTTGTAGGTAATTTTTTGCACGAAGTAAAGATGAAATTGGCACGCGCTAGCTATGGCAACAGTTCTATTCTATGGTATAATTCTCGTTACGGAGCTTGAGGACCAAGGTGAGATCTTCTTACAAGACTTAAGGCCTCTAGCAGCTTAGGTCTACACACACAATTAATTTCTATCGCTGAACATAACCCTTGAGAATTTTGGAGATTAGATAATAGATCCCTACTCGATATTTCTAAGTAAAATAATGTCCAGTAGACCTTATGACGTTTTGTACACTCTAGAAACTGAGAGTGCTATTCTACATAATTATGCCATCTAAACTACAACCCATACTGAAGAAGGTGCATATTCATCTGCTCTTTAATATATCCGCTCTTCTTCCGATAGGAAAGATACAATCTCTAGCATTTCAAACTAAGGGGACGGTCCTCATGTCTATCTTAATGCAAAGGTGGGGTATCTCGAACTCAATGGAGCTAGGATCGGGTTCTTCGACTTAGCTTATTATTTATGATATGACGAGCAATATGTCTGGAATCTCATTCCTCCAACTTGTTTTAGTGTCATTTTATTTGATGCAGGAATATGTATAATAGGCTGCAATTCAGGTATGCTTTCCATAGTCTGCATGAGGACTATTTTAAGGAACCTTTTTGCATGCTATGACCTTGTTTCACATGACATGCTTTAGTGCTTATAATGTATCTGTTTGTTCATTGTGTACTGAGTTTTCTCATGTCATAAGCTCTCGTATTGTTAATGATATGGCCTCTCTGCTTGTATATCATACGTGTTAACTCGTACGGTGTTGATACTGCATCTTATTTTGTGTTTTTTCATGCCACTGCTTATTTTGGGGACTACCTATGATGGTTCTTCAATTTTGTCCAGGGATTTATGTACCTTGTATATGACATGGCTTCAGATTGAGACACATATTGAACCCTTGGAAAACACATATCAAACTTTCTATAGTCCTCATTGGCTCTCATGACCTCACCAAAAAGTCCTGGTTTCTCAATTATCCTTCTCAGATTATGTTCAAATTAACCAAGATTATAGATCATGCTTTCTGTGCATATTCACACGGGAGGTGACTCCGGGCAACGAGAGCTGTTGGATGGGCATATTCATGAGTTATGCTTTGATTTGGACCGTAGATAGCGATCATCGTTTGTTGGGTATGCTCGTACAAGTTTTTTTATACTATATAATGGGACTTGAAAAATATTATAAGGTTTGGGGCAATGTACTCAATGATGTTGATTTTATACATGTATTATACTGTTTTAGGGGTATGAAAGAGGCTCTCGCTGCCCTATGTCACCCCCCGTGTGAATATGCACCCAAACCAAAAGGGGTTTTAGGGAAAATTTATTTTAAAGTATTGGATGTGATGGTTTGTGTTAACTAAAATTTTTTCGGCCTCCTCAGGGCCTTGGGGATGGTGTAGAGAAGGATAAACAAAGTACACATGTACTATTATTATAGACATATTCAAAACATCGTAAGTATATGTTTTTTCTGGAATTTAAATTACCAAATAAAACAATAAACAATATATAAAGTTTATGTGCTTCAATAAGGGTATCTTCATTGATGTGCCAGTCAAACAGTCTACAACCATAATGACATCATGCAAATAGGGTTATAACCATGTGCAGGTGGTGGTGTGCTAATGGTGGTGGTTTGTGCTAATAAGCTTGCAACCTTGTTTGTTTCACGCCATTCTCCTCATGCTTAATTGCACATAACAAAAAACAAACAGTTGAATGCACAATGCCTGACTATAAGGACATGATAATCTAGTTGAAAATGATAATAAAGTGGGGCATGATAATAGTAATTTATATTTTAAAGTGCTAAAAGTGGTAGGAATAATAATGGTGCAATGCGGGAGATGTTATCAGCCATTGTTAGGGAGACAGAATAGGCTTTGGGTGATGCAGTATAAGGAGGCGCATGCGGATGCATGTATGAGGATCATGATATGCTTCATGAGGTTGAGAGAAGACATGGCAACCCCTAGGAAATTCGACTATGGGGAGCATGCATTTTGAATAAATTTCTTATTTTTGCAGCAAATAATACTAAATGAGCAATGTGGGAAGACTGTGAAGTTTTGATAAAAGGGTTTTGACCCAAATTCGGCATAATAGGAATAAGATTGTATGTCTAGCAGCACCACAATGACAAGGCTTAAAGATAATGCATGATTCACCTTGTGGTTCAATTAAAATTTCGAGCCTACAACATAAATGCATACTTGTGGCCATTATTGACTGATCTGCATGCTTCAGAAAAAGGCAAGGAATAATCCGCCTGTTGTGTGCACAACTCGCTTGTTGATTGAAGCTGAAAGCTGCCTGCTGTGAACAATCAGGCAGGCCAGGAATATCCAAGAAGTTGGAAGCAAACAGAGGTGCTAAACTGTAAACTTTATTTGAATCTGCAGCCAAATATTAGAATAGGCAAAAGGAAGGAAACAAAGGCAGGTTTTGCAGCACTATATTGTAGAACCAGGCAACCAATACCTTGTAAAAAAAACCATTATGTTAACTGAAGAAACATTAAAAAACAAATACCTTTGTAAGTGTGAGCAAAAATCCACCCCGTGATAACCCTCCGTCAGCAAAAATCCACTTCGCCAACAAGAATTCAATAGGGCAAGTACACATGCACATGCACGCACATGCACAGACATGCACATGAACATACACATGCACATGCACACATGCACATGCATACACATGCACAGTGTTCATGCAGAGAAAGATAATAACCCTCGGATTGTTTCAACTAACGAAAATCAACGGCTCATAAAGGGTGCACTCTAGAAATATTATTTAGTACATCTCGACGAATACAACAACAAAATCATAGAAAAACCATGTGAAAAAACGTATAAAAATCTAAAAGTAGCCCCCTATTATTATGCTACATATTCTAAACGAGGTGCACCCTGGACTACCTCGGTCGTTGGATTCGTCGATCCTATGGCCTAGATCTTATGTTGGGGCCTCTAGACGCCTCTCGTTTCGATTATAGTGAATTATGATTGGGGGCGC